>JAJKFL010000007.1:34819950-34882036 GCA_021186555.1 Reticulitermes speratus
TCCGTGCGGACAGACGGACAGACAGTGGGAGCCAAGTTATCCGTGAGGACAGACGGACAGACATGACGATCACAGCTAGAGTTTCACTTCCGTAATTGTCTTGCTAAGGCGCATCTGCTTATTCTGTTTCTTATGACCGTGTGGCAAACACGTGACCCTAATTTACATAAGTAATGTCACTCGCTTTTCCCTTACGTCAGGCAGAGTATTTTGGAAATTAACAACAAATTCTGGGCTATGTAAACAAACACTTCTGGCAGGTTTCGTTTAAAATCGTGCCCCCGCTTGTATCATTTAAACGTGGTTCTTTGAGGACCACAAATTAGCACATTTAAATGAGTACCTGAGCTTACGTAGGACCTAAATATCGTATTTTGACGGCGTGTGGGCGGCCTGCATATAAGGCTGGACTCATTAAATCGATGACGAATAATCTGACCCATGACAGGCGTCGTTAAATAAACAAAACAATTTTTAGGTGCGTTCGCAAAATTTCGAAAAACTACTACAGTAGAACCTCGGTTATCCGAACTTCGCTTAACCGAAACTTGGGTTAACCGAAACGTCCTTTTTTACCCTATTCCCAGAACTGCCTGCCGCGAGACACCTCTGAGCCTCTCCCCGTCAGTTTGTTGTCAAAAGTTGACGTGTGCTGACTGTACCTGTAAATATCGTAGAGTTTGTTGTGCTATAAATGTTATTAACATAAGGCGTGTTTATGAATATATGTCATTTTTATTGAACCTTATCGCGTCAAGCAGAATTTCTGAATTATCCGAAATTTTGCTTATCCGAAATCGGGTCCGCCCCCTTTATTTCGGATAATCGAGATTCTACTGTCTTAGCTTCGTCATGTCTGTCTGTCCGCATGGAAAAACTCGGCTATCAATGAACGGATATTCACTAAATTTGATTTAGGTAAAGTTCATTGAAAAAATGTACCTGTAAAATATTAAATATTAAAATTACATCGTTTAAAATACGTATTAATACCTCCCTGAGGATGGTCAAATGAGTGGCCGAAACATATTACTACGTTTATAATATATTTTCAAAATTTTGTGTGCATTTGTTGGTTTTAGCCACTATACGAGTATCTAACTCTCTTTCGCACCCGTCCAGACCTGCCCTGGGGCCCACCAAGCCTCCTATACAATGGGTACCGGGTCATTTCTGGGGTAAAGCGGCCGGGGCGTAGCGTTGACCACTCACCTCCATCTAGCGCCGAGGTTAAAGAAAGAGTAGAGCAATACATCTACTCCCCCTCTGGGTCTTCATGGCCTGTTATAGGGTGACCTTTACCTTTACCTTTTATCTAACTGTTCAATGTATAGATATGGATCATTTAAAACTGACGGCTGTTGAGTTTGTTTCTAAAGCCAGCATTTGTAGCTTTGTAATAGCACAAAGTGCAAATAGTGCAGCCATTAGACACGCTGATCTTATATGTGCTTACAATTAGAAAATTAAAGCACGAAATATGACTTTGCATGTCGGTACGTGTCGCCTTTACTATAGTGGATTTACAGTCACATCTCAGGTCAAATAGCCTTGACAGTTGGAATGTCACTGCAGGTCTACCTTTCGGAGTTAACTTGTCTCAGAAGCGTGAGGTATGAGTATGACGTCTGCATTATCTGAAACACAGAAAAAAAATGCGGTACATCTGAGGTGCTCACAGCGGTACGGCTGAAGATTCGAGGCTTCTGGGATGTGATGCTGTGTTGGCGGTAGTGCAGTTCCCGACGTTTCATCCTGGATTGCTTTCGAAACGTCGGGGACTATATGCCAAAACGAAAGAGCGTCACGTCACACAAGACCCCGATTATTCATGAGTTTTACGCATTTTACATTCTTTTTTCTCTACTTTAATTTTACGCAGCAAAAGACAGCTCATTTCTTCTGCGTTAAACCCTTTAAATTCGGCATTCTCAAACCGTGGGTCGTGACAGCCTGCTGGTGGTTAGTGAATCCAAAAAGTACTCTAATGCTGATGGCTTAAAAGATGTGCTGACTAGGAAATGGTACTGTTTGGATCATAAGCATAATGTTACTTAAGATTTTACGACATGGAACAAAAAAAATCATAAAGACTGCTTTATACGATAACGTTCATATAAGCATCATTTAAATACTCAATTCAAACCACACAGTGTCTAAACTATAAACCTCAGCCCATTAATTTTAGGGCCCAGTATAAAGCTAGCGCAAGGTTGTGCTTGTCTTACCGAGCCGAAAAGCTCTAGTGACAGAGTGGAGAATGGGCCGACAGTCAGCCTGACCGGTCGTTGCGCTCGTACCATGACGAAAGACACGGACCGCTGCACGCTTGTCGGCTCCTGGAACCACTGGCTGCAGTATGCATCCCAGCACACAGCGGCGCTCTGCGGGTGTACAAATACAGGCGCACTTATATCTTCTTCACAGCGTTGTCAATGGCTAAGATCATACAGCGTGTTTGGCAGAGGAATAAGCAATGGAAATTGGTGGAATGACACTGAAAGGGGAAAACTGAAGTACTGGGAGAGAAACCTGTCTCAGTGCCACTTTGCAGAGTATTGTGTTGTAAGATAATGGGCTGTATTGTAGTGTGCCGTTAAGACAATGGCCTGCAGAGTATTGTGTTTAAGATAATGGGCTGTATTGTAGTGTGCCGTTAAGACAATGGCCTGCAGATTATTGTGTTGTAAGATAATGGACTGTATTGTAGTGTGCCGTTAAGACAATGGCCTGCAGAGTATTGTGTTGTAAGATAATGGGCTGTATTGTAGTGTGCCGTTAAGACAATGGCCTGCAGAGTATTGTGTTTAAGATAATGGGCTGTATTGTAGTGTGCCGTTAAGACAATGGCCTGCAGATTATTGTGTTGTAAGATAATGGGCTGTATTGTAGTGTGCCGTTAAGACAATGGCCTGCAGAGTATTGTGTTGTAAGATAATGGGCTGTATTGTAGTGTGCCGTTAAGACAATGGCCTGCAGATTATTGTGTTGTAAGATAATGGGCTGTATTTTAGTGTGCCGTTAAGACAATGGCCTGCAGAGTATTGTGTTGTAAGATAATGTGCTGTATTGTAGTGTGCCGCTAAGACAATGACCTGCAGAATATTGTGGTGTAAGATAATGTGCTGTATTGTAGTCTGCCGTTAAGAAAATGACCTGCAGATTATTGTGTTGTAAGATAATGGGCTGTATTTTAGTGTACCGTTAAGACAATGGCCTGCAGAGTATTGTGTTGTAAGATAATGTGCTGTATTGTAGTGTGCCTTTAAGACAATGACCTGCAGATTATTGTGTTTAAGATAATGGGCTGTATTGTAGTGTACCGTTAAGACAATGGCCTGCAGATTATTGTGTTGTAAGATAATGGTCTGTATTGTAGTGTGCCGTTAAGACAATGACCTGCAGATTATTGTGTTGTAAGATAATGTGCTGTATTGTAGTGTGCCGTTAAGACAATGACCTGCAGATTATTGTGTCGTAAGATAATGTGCTGTATTGTAGTGTACCGTTAAGACAATGACCTGCAGATTATTGCGTTGTAAGATAATGGGCTGTATTGTAGTGTACCGTTAAGACAATGACCTGCAGATTATTGTGTCGTAAGATAATGGGCTGTATTGTAGTGTACCGTTAAGACAATGGCCTGCAGATTATTGTGTTGTAAGATAATGGTCTGTATTGTAGTGTGCCGTTAAGACAATGGCCTGCAGATTATTGCGTTGTAAGATAATGGGCTGTATTGTAGTGTGCCGTTAAGACAATGACCTGCAGATTATTGCGTTGTAAGATAATGGGCTGTATTGCAATGTAACGCAAGACAATGGATTGTGTTTTACTGTGTTGCCAGGAGAATGTGGCTATGTAGCTAATTAAACAATTTTACAAATAAATCTCCTACTAAGCAGCTATTTTAAGGAACTAATTCCATGGCCGTGCTTCCATGAGCAGGTTGCAGTTACACTGCTGGTCAAGACATTCATAGCGGCTATGGAAGCACAGAACTCGTAACTGTAGTCCCGTAACTGTAGTACCGTAACTGTAGTACCGTAACTGTAGTACCATAACTGTAGTCCCGTAACTGTAGTACCGTAACTGTAGTCCCGTAACTGTAGTCCCGTAACTGTAGTACCGTAACTGTAGTTCCGTAACTGTAGTCCCGTAACTGTAGTTCCGTAACTGTAGTACCGTAACTGTAGTACCATAACTGTAGTACCATAACTGTAGTCCCGTAACTGTAGTACCGTAACTGTAGTACCGTAACTGTAGTTCCGTAACTGTAGTACCGTAACTGTAGTTCCGTAACTGTAGTACCGTAACTGTAGTTCCGTAACTGTAGTCCCGTAACTGTAGTTCCGTAACTGTAGTACCGTAACTGTAGTACCATAACTGTAGTACCATAACTGTAGTCCCGTAACTGTAGTACCGTAACTGTAGTACCGTAACTGTAGTACCATAACTGTAGTCCCGTAACTGTAGTCCCGTAACTGTAGTACCGTAACTGTAGTTCCGTAACTGTAGTCCCGTAACTGTAGTTCCGTAACTGTAGTACCGTAACTGTAGTACCATAACTGTAGTACCATAACTGTAGTCCCGTAACTGTAGTACCGTAACTGTAGTACCGTAACTGTAGTACCATAACTGTAGTCCCGTAACTGTAGTACCGTAACTGTAGTACCGTAACTGTAGTACCGTAACTGTAGTTCCGTAACTGTAGTCCCGTAACTGTAGTTCCGTAACTGTAGTACCGTAACTGTAGTACCATAACTGTAGTACCATAACTGTAGTCCCGTAACTGTAGTACCGTAACTGTAGTTCCGTAACTGTAGTACCGTAACTGTAGTTCCGTAACTGTAGTACCGTAACTGTAGTTCCGTAACTGTAGTTCCGTAACTGTAGTACCGTAACTGTAGTACCATAACTGTAGTACCATAACTGTAGTCCCGTAACTGTAGTACCGTAACTGTAGTACCATAACTGTAGTCCCGTAACTGTAGTCCCGTAACTGTAGTACCGTAACTGTAGTTCCGTAACTGTAGTCCCGTAACTGTAGTTCCGTAACTGTAGTACCGTAACTGTAGTACCATAACTGTAGTACCATAACTGTAGTCCCGTAACTGTAGTACCGTAACTGTAGTTCCGTAACTGTAGTACCGTAACTGTAGTACCGTAACTGTAGTTCCGTAACTGTAGTACCGTAACTGTAGTACCGTAACTGTAGTACCGTAACTGTAGTCTAGTAACTGTAGTACCGTAACTGTAGTCCCGTAACTGTAGTACCGTAACTGTAGTACCGTAACTGTAGTTCCGTAACTGTAGTCCCGTAACTGTAGTACCGTAACTGTAGTTCCGTAACTGTAGTACCGTAACTGTAGTACCATAACTGTAGTACCATAACTGTAGTCCCGTAACTGTAGTACCGTAACTGTAGTACCGTAACTGTAGTCCCGTAACTGTAGTTCCGTAACTGTAGTACCGTAACTGTAGTACCATAACTGTAGTACCATAACTGTAGTACCGTAACTGTAGTACCGTAACTGTAGTCCCGTAACTGTAGTTCCGTAACTGTAGTTCCGTAACTGTAGTACCGTAACTGTAGTTCCGTAACTGTAGTACCGTAACTGTAGTACCGTAACTGTAGTACCGTAACTGTAGTCCCGTAAGATCACATCAACCATTTCTATGAACAGAATTTTCAACCTACATTCCTTATTTTATTAATTTTAAAGTGAAATTAAATTTAAAATTGTCTATTTTTAATTAATCGAACTTAAACCATGAAGTTGTAAGGGGCGTGGGGTTAAAATTCCACGCATTTTTAACCTCGACACCAGGTGTATGTAACTGGCTAGCTTGACGTCCAGGCCGATTTAATCCCGGAGAAATATTCCCGTTAAATAAGGAATGGGAGATCGGACAATCGCTAGAATAAATCTTGGTGCTTGTTTCTGCCGGCAAAGAACGCCGGTGTTTTGTGAATTGGTACTTATTGTGCAAAATGCAACTTTTGTTAAGGTTCCTTTTTGAGGTCGCCAAGCGACATGAAGCCTGCTGACAACTCGTCTGATTTCTACTACCAATGAGCCACTGAAAATTTGATTGGAGATAAACCCTTTAAGAAATTCGGTTCACATGTCACTGGTTACAGACAATATGGTGGCGAGCAACCTTGATGCAAAACACGTCACATTTAAGGAAATCAGGATCTTCATCGTTAGTAACTCTGCCCGTATTCATTCATTCATTCTGCAGTCTGTCTTACGACAGGTCCGTAGCCTCTTCCAAAGCGAGTTCTCCACAGGGTGCGATCTAGTGCTTCCTCTTTCAATTTACAGTATCTTCTCTTTTCCTTAAGGTCATCCAGTAGCTGCTTACGTCTTCTCCCTCGTCGTCCCGTCATTTCTATCCTTCCCTCTAACTTTCCTTCAATCACGTGTTTCAGAAGGCAGTTTCTACGCAAGATGTGACCAATCCAGTTAGCCTTTCTTCTTTTTATTGTATGTACGATATTCCTCTCCTCCTTCACTCTGTGTAATACTTCTTCATTTCTCACACGATCGGTCCAACTGATCTTCTCCATTCTTCTCCAGCACCACATATCAAAACTTTCCAGATACTTCTGATCTACTTTCCGAAGTGTCCACGTTTCAGCACCACACAAAGCTACGCTCCAAATGTAGCACTTTACTAGTTTCTTCCTTAAATTTAATTCCAGTTTGCTGGTGAAAAGATTTTTCTTCTTGTTGAATGCTGTTTTTGCCATGGCAATTCTGGACTTAATGTCACGTGTACAGCTTGCATCATTTGTTATCATGCTACCCAAATAATTGAAATATTCCACATTCTCCAATTGTTTTTGATCTATCATAATTTTCATTGGGGAAGGTTGCCTTGAGATTGCCCGTATGTGCAAGAATAATTTCCTAGGCCTCATTATTAAACTAGTATTAAGTCCGTTGACATTTCAATCGGAAATTTTGAAAATTCCCGCCACTGGCTATGACTTCCGTGAGGCAGTCCTTCAATTGAGACATTAATACGTATCACAACACCAAAACAGACACTATGACGTCATTTTCACTGAATATTCGCGCCATGGATTTTAAAAGTTCTTACGAGACGGCTTGATACATGTTACCGGCAAAGTAGTACTTTGCAATGCCGATCCGAGCACTTATCGCGACTTCGTTTATACTTGGAAAGGCACATGACATACTCAACCTAAAAATACGGCCAACATTTCAAGTTCGTATGTTTATTTTCTGAGGAATTACGGCTGACACAAACCGACGCCGACTTTCGTATTAAAGACTGTGAATTCAGAAAGATCTAAGAGACAGCAGGTGTCGTGGTGCCTACCTGAGCAGTGAGGCTGTCGGCAAACCAGCAGTGCAGACCCAGCTCTAGCACGACGAAGGCGAGGAAGGAGATCTGTCGAGGGAGGTGCACCGGGTCGGGCCCGACCTGCGGAATTGCGGGAATGTGCATGAATGAACGGAACAAGCAGCAGCCACATGAGGCCATCAGCTGTCCTAATGATTTATCAGTCTGAACACAAACACCAATTCAATCAGTCTGCTACACAAACACCAATTCAATCAGTCTACCACACAAACACCAATTCAATCAGTCTGCTACACAAACACCAATTCAATCAGTCTGCCACACAAACACCAATTCAATCAGTCTGCCACACAAACACCAATTCAATCAGTCTGCCACACAAACACCAATTCAATCAGTCTGCTACACAAACACCAAATTAATCAGTCTGCAACACAAACACCAATTCAATCAGTCTGCTACACAAACACCAATTTAATCAGTCTGCTACACAAACACCAATTCAATCAGTCTGCCACACAAACACCAATTCAATCAGTCTTCTACACAAACACCAATTCAATCAGTCTGCCACACAAACACCAATTCAATCAGTCTGCTACACAAACACCAATTCAATCAGTCTGCTACACAAACACCAATTCAATCAGTCTGCCACACAAACACCAATTCAATCAGTCTGCTACACAAACACCAATTTAATCAGTCTGCCGCACAAACACCAATTCAATCAGTCTGCCACACAAACACCAATTCAATCAGTCTCTCACACAAACACCAATTCAATCAGTCTGCCACACAAACACCAATTCAATCAGTCTTCTACACAAACACCAATTCAATCAGTCTGCTACACAAACACCAATTTAATCAGTCTGCTACACAAACACCAATTCAATCAGTCTGTCACACAAACACCAATTCAATCAGTCTACCACACAAACACCAATTCAATCAGTCTGCTACACAAAAACCACTTTAATCAGTCTGTCACACAAACACCAATTCAATCAGTCTGTCACACAAACGCCAATTCAATCAGTCTGCCACGCAAACACCAAATAAACTGTATTTATATTTGCTACTAGATTTGCCATATCCTTTTTCCCAATGGCTCGACAGCCCCTTGGGGGCCTAGACCTCCTCATTATCGAGGCTTCACGATCACACTTTAGACACACCACAGTCGGTGGGACTCCTCTGGACGAGTGATCAGCCCTTCGCAGAGACCTCTACCTGACAACACACAACACTCACAACAGACAGACATCCATGTCCCCGGTGGGATTCGAACCCACAATCCCAGTAAGTGAGCGGCCGAAGACCCGCACGAAAGTACAGTATAAGGCCTTCTCCTATCAAAATAATTGCCACTGCTTCTGTCGTAGCCTTTTTTTGTGATGAAAGGCCCCGCAGCAGATGCTACGGACGCACCGCAGCCTTAAGGCGTATTGTGCAACTCTGTGATAAAGATGATTAGTTTTTTTCGTATTTCCTTGTAATGGAGGACCGGTGGAATGAAATTGACAGGGGAAAACCGAAGTACTCGGAGAAAAACCTGTCCCAGTACCACTTTGTCTACCACAAATCCCACATGGAATACCTGGGATCGAACCCGGACCTCCGCGGTTAGAGGCCGGCGACTAACCGCCCAATTCTAGTTTTTTTTTTTTTTTTTTTGTGGTGAAGGGCCCCGCAGCTGATGCTACGGACGCACCGCAGCCTTAAGGCTTATTGTGCAACCCCTGTGATGAAGATGAAGAGAAAGGTGATCAGTTTTTTTCACTTTTCCAAGTAATGGAGCACAGGTGGAATGAAATTGAAAGGGGAAAACCGACAACTCGGAGAAAAACCTGTCCCAGTGCCACTTTGTCCACCACAAATCTCACATGGACTTGACCCGGGATCAAACCCGGGCCTCCGTGGTGACAGGCCGGCGACTAACCGCCTGAGCCATGGCACGGCCCAATTCTAGTCTTAGTTCAGTTCAAAATTCAGCCTGTGTGTGTGGTTCGACTCACCGCAATCTGGAATCCAGCAAAAGCGAAGAGTGCTGAGGCGCTCAGGACCTCGGCGCACTCAATGGGGCTCAGAACAGAGTTCAATAGATCCACGTTCCTACGAAAGTAGATATAAACACACGACACTGACAATGGACTGGAGCTATATACGAGATTACATAAGTGATTGCTGTTATGATCTAACTAGCTTTAGTAGTGCAATAAAATTGCCTTTAAATACTTGTACAATACAAAGCTGAGAATCCACGTCTTGCGGGATATGACGCAGTGTTAGATCAGTGCTTACTGACAATTAGGCAGATTCTAGTGTCTTGTCTTTAACTGTCTTGTGGTCCTACACAAAAACACACCGTCACTTCCCAAAATTATCTCAATTCTCTACAACATCTCTGTAACAACACGAAATGTCCCAATACTGTAAAGCATCAATTGTTTGAGAACCAATTGTCTTCTGGATTTTGTCCATTGTCCGGAAAATAATAAAATCACGACGTTTCGGAAGCTGGTTCTTCTTCCGAGTTCAGGTGAAGGGCTAGGGGAAACACCTACTTAGATGAGTCCCTTAGACCGACCTAGCCTCAATCACTGGACTAGCTCGGTCAAAAGGACCCAACTGAATAGGTGTTTCCCCTCCCATCACTTGAAGAAGGAAGAAGAATCAGTTTCCGAAACGTCGTGATTTTATTATTTTCCGAAAGATGGACAAAGTCCAGAAGACAATTAGGTATCAGTGGTATATACCATCGTCAGAACCTTTAAGAATTCATCAATTGTTTGTTCAACTGTTTTTAACGGTGCAAAGAATTGTAAACTAACGTTCATAAAACGCGCCGATCTAACGGCAGTTGTCGTTAACACGACTGCAGTTGCTCAGCACGTTACATCTGGCCGATAAAACCGCCAAGTTTCGTAAAGTTTGTCACGGTTCTTCTAGTCGCAATTCAGAAAGTATTTTGACGAAATTTGCATGCTTTTAACGTTTCATTACACAGCGCTATAAAATCATAGAATACTGTTTGATTGGCAGCCATTTTGTTGTTATGAATTCTAGCATAAAGACACTTTGATAATCCTGAACTATCTTTCAAAGTCTATTGCCACGCACATTTTTCAGAGTTGTAAATAAAACAGTAATGTTGCACCCCAATACGATCTCCAAGCAATAGGACGGGACGGCGTGTTGTGGATTGAACTGGCTCAGGGAATGGACAAGTGGCGGGCTGTTGTGAACAAGATAATGAACATTTCCGTTCTGTAAAATGTGGGAAGTGTTTTGACTAGCTGAGGGAATATTAGTGTCTTAAGGACTCTCCTCCATGGAGTTATTTAGTTACATAGTTAGTTAGTTAGTTAGTCTGTTTGTTACATACTCATTTCAATTCGTAACGTGTCTAATTCCACACAGTATCAAGCTCTGAAGTAGCCGCTCTATTTAAAAACAGTATGTCGGAATACTTCTGACACAGATCTCGCTCTTATGGGATATTACGCAGGGTAGATTGGTAGTTTGTTACCGACGTTTCGGGACAACCTATCGGTCCCATCTTCCAAGGGTCAAGCAGACTGGTTGTTCCTTGAAGATGAGACCGATAGATTGTCCCGAAACGTCAGTAACTAACTACCAATCAACGCTGTGTAACATCCCAGAAGAACTAAGATCTGATTTACACCGCGGCGGAAACTTCAAATCACGCAGAGATGTGACAGGATATTTATGAATGGTGATTTGTGAAGAAGTGTATCATCACGAATACTGGTGACAATGCGTATATATCAGAGCACACTGTTCAGTGTCGGGTTCAGACCCCGGCACGCCCAGTGATCACGTGTAGGGTTACAAACAAAATGCGATATTAACTCACTTGAACAGTGCCTGATGGTACTGCACACAGCGCACCAAGTGGCGGTCGCCATCTTGTTCTTCCCTCTGCATCTCCTGGGTTCTGCAACGGAAAGAAAAGTGCGTGAAATTAAATGGCGTGCAGTTGAACTCAGTTATAACGTCATGAAAGGGTCAAAATACTTTGTGTCGTTATAAACGAGTGTTGTTATAACCGAGTAATGTAATGTTATGGTTAACAGTGAGGAATTAATTGGTACCACAGAATATCTCACGTTATAGGCAAGGTGTCGTATAAACCGGTGTCGTTATAACCGGGTTCGACTGTATCTATAGGTAGGAGTGGGGGATATTACATACAGAGCTTTGTATATCCCGAAATTATGCAGATAATTGGTTAAGTTTGTGGTAAAATACGGTAGTGAGTAAGGACAAGACGGGAGACAGGATGGGAGACAAGACGGGAGACAGGATAGGAGACAAGACAGGAGACAGGATAGGAGACAAGACGGGAGACAGGATAGGAGACAAGACGGGAGACAGGATAGGAGACAAGACGGGAGACAGGATAGGAGACAAGACAGGAGACAGGATAGGAGACAAGACGGGAGACAGGATAGGAGACAGGATGGGAGACAAGACGGGAGACAGGATGGGAGACAAGACGGGAGACAGGATAGGAGACAAGACGGGAGACAGGATAGGAGACAAGACGGGAGATAAGACGGGAGACAGGATAGGAGACAAGACGGGAGACAGGATAGGAGACAAGACGGGAGACAGGATAGGAGACAAGACGGGAGACAGGATAGGAGACAAGACGGGAGACAAGACGGGAGACAGGATGGGAGACAAGACGGGAGACAGGATAGGAGACAAGACGGGAGACAGGATAGGAGACAAGACGGGAGACAAGACGGGAGACAGGATGGGAGACAAGACGGGAGACAGGATGGGAGACAAGACGGGAGACAGGATAGGAGACAAGACGGGAGACAGGATAGGAGACAAGACGGGAGACAAGACGGGAGACAGGATGGGAGACAAGACGGGAGACAGGATGGGAGACAAGACGGGAGACAGGATAGGAGACAAGACGGGAGACAGGATGGGAGACAAGACGGGAGACAGGATAGGAGACAAGACGGGAGACAGGATAGGAGACAAGACGGGAGACAAGACGGGAGACAGGATAGGAGACAAGACGGGAGACAGGATAGGAGAAAAGACGGGAGACAAGACGGGAGACAGGATGGGAGACAAGACGGGAGACAGGATGGGAGACAAGACGGGAGACAGGATAGGAGACAAGACGGGAGACAGGATAGGAGACAAGACGGGAGACAAGACGGGAGACAGGATGGGAGACAAGACGGGAGACAGGATGGGAGACAAGACGGGAGACAGGATAGGAGACAAGACGGGAGACAGGATAGGAGACAAGACGGGAGACAGGATGGGAGACAAGACGGGAGACAGGATTGGAAACAAGATGGGAGACAAACGGGAGACAGGATAGGAGACAAGACGGGAGACAGGATGGGAGACAAGACGGGAGACAGGATGAGAGACAAGACGGGAGACAGGATGGGAGACAAGACGGGAGACAGGATTGGAGACAAGACGGGAGACAAGACGGGATACAAGACGGGAGACAGGATGGGAGACAAGGCGGGAGACAGGATAGGAGACAAGACGGAAGACAGGATGGGAGACAAGACGGGAGACAGGATGGGAGACAAGACGGGAGACAAGACGGGAGACAGGATGGGAGACAAGAAAACAGAGGAGACAAAAATGAAGATTCACATTAGCTGGACACAGAGGTACAAGCACTTTGACACGGTGCATGACATAAGGTATGTATTGGTGTAAACCTCTGAAAATTTAATATGTAAATTTTTCCCGTGTGTTGTAAAGGTCTAGTTAACAAAATGTGATTGCAAATAATTACAGTACTACAATAGTGCCTGTAGTTTTATATGGGTGTGAAACTTGGTACATTACGTCTGGCGGTGTTTGAAGGGAGTGCAAATAAATGGCGACTGGAGAAAACTGTATAGTGAAAGGCTTTATGATTTGTACCTTCCGTCTAATATTATCATAATGAACAAGTGGAGGATAAGATGGGCGGGACAGGTGGCACGTATGGAGGAGAAATACCTATGTGCAGAATTTCGGTGGGAAAATCTGAAGGAAAGAGGCGACCTGGAAGAAGTAGTAGATGGAATACAATTAAAATGTATCTTAAAGAAACAGAGTGGGAGAACGTGGATTGGATTAAGTTGGCTCTTATTAGGGTTAAGTGGCTGAATCTTGTGAGCACGGTAATGAACATTATGTTTCCTCACAAATGTGGCAAATTTCTTGAGTAGCTAAAGAACTAGCAGCTTTTCAAGCAGAATTCTGCTCCGTGTACTTAATTACACGAGGGTAAATAGTTTATACATCTTATTGCAATAACAAACTTGTTATAAATTTTTCAAAAGCGCAGTTTTGTAAGTAACAGGTGGATATCTAGGGCAGCCAGACTTCAAAACCCTCAAAGCCCACGTTTAACTATACTTATTATTTTTTTCCAATGGCTCGACAGCCCCTTGGGGGCCTAGGCCGCCCCATTTTTCAAGGGTTCACGATCACACACTTTAGACACACCACACTCGGTAGGACTCCTCTGGACGGGTGATCAGCCCGTCGCATAGACCTCTACCTGACAACACACAACACTCACAACAGACAGACATCCATGTCCTCGGCAGGATTCGAACCCGCAATCCCAGTAAGCGAGCGGCCGCAGACCCACACCTTAGACCGCACGGCCACTGGGATCGGCATTGCAATAACATACTTGTTATAAGTTTTTCAAAAGCGCAGTTTTGTAAGTAACAGAAGGATATCTAGGGCAGCCAGGCTTCAAAACCCTCAAAGCCCACGTTTAACTGTACTTATGGCATTCCTTACAAAGACCAAACAAGTAAACAAATGCCTGTTCTATGCAGTACAGGTGTTCACTTTGTATAGCCCAGTGGCCCTGCAGATCACCGCTGCTCCGTGGGCAACTTCCACGAATTCGACAAGCACAAAACATTTATAATAAACTTGCTAAAGGAAATTTTGGTTAATTTTTAATTGAATCTTATACAGGGCATACACAAAAGAATGGTTCGGTTTTAATAGTGAACACTATTAAAACCGCACCATTCTTTTGTGTATGCCCTGTATATTTCTAACACCATTTTGCATATATTCGGCACTTGGTGTATTTTCGATGTATATCATTAATAACAGAATTTGATTTCCATAAATGTGCTTAAAAAACTCTATTTTTCAAAATACAAGTTTATATTCCAAAAAAGTTTTTAATTCAATCTTTTGCATATAAAAAATTACTTTGCGCGGATTCCGCTAAAATCCGGGTTTCACTCACGAAGGTATCACAGACAGTAGGAGTCTGAAGGCGGTTGATCTAACCAAATAAGATGGACGCACGAATAAGGCAAGAAAACTGCTTCACCATTTCAGTCAGTCAGTTAAAGAGGTCTAGAACCAAAGAAAACACTCAGTACTTACAAACACCAACACTGTTAGTTTCACGTTCCAATGCTGCTTCTGATTCCCGTTACTCGCGGCTACAAGTCACATCCAAAGATAGCTGTGAACACACACAAGTTACATCGCACGTCATCGCCTGTCGACGGAGGGCGGTGGGCTAGAGTGGGGGGGGGGGGGGGGAGCAGCGAGTACCCACAAAGATAAAGGTGAGTGGAGGTATAAAGGTAAAGGTCACCCTAGAACAGGTCATGAAGGCCCAGAGGGGGAGTAGAGATATACCTCTACACTTTCTTTAACCTCGGCGCTAGATGTGGTGGGTGCTTAACGCCACGACCCGGCCGTTTTACCCCCGGAAATAACACGGTATAGGAGGCTGGGTGGGCCCCAGAGGGTCGGTCTGGACGGGTGCGGAAAATCTCGCCTACATCGGGATTCAATCGTCGGACTGTCTAGCTCGTAGCGAGTCGTAGGGGATGGTAGGTAAGAGTAACGAGGTGTACTGCGATGATGTCGCCAAACCTGAGACATAAGGAGCAGAGCAGCTAGCTCTTCACTGTTGTCGACTCACAAAAACACTGCTTTGACCTTGGAAGTGCAGGTGCACTGAAGGCCTTAGATGTGTATGGCCAGTAATGGACGTATCCAGGTTAAAAATACGTTGGGCTGAAGTGTAGTTGTGTCTTGTGCGTGCCGTTTAACTACATTCAGGTTAGTCATCCTTAAAAAGCTGACAGTTCCTTAGTTAGTCAAGACGTTGCCCGAATTTTGTTGAATCTTAACATGTATTAAACCTTCACAAGATGCAGTATAAGTTTCTTACACGTCATTTCCTGTATTATTCCCCCATCTTCATGGGACACTTCACCCAGGTGGTCAATATACCCTTCGATTTTCCGACCAATAATTTGCATTAAATTCTCATCCCCTCATGCGTGCTACATGCCTCGTCCAGCACAAATTCCTACACCTGGTCACTCTTTAACTTTCCTGGGGATGCGTAGAGAATATTAAATTCTTCATCGTATGATAAATAAAAATAAACTGTTTTATCTGAAGTATTTTTGTTACTTCCTGTAGGCTCGTTTAATGTACAAATCGCAGCACACAGACGGCACACAGACGCCATCAAACGGACGCAGGAAGTGATAAAGTTTATTTATCAATGACACTGTTTACACACATATGTCATTTTTCGGGAAATTCTGGGTAAAAACGTAATTGGAAGATCGGAAAGAAAATGAGAACGTAATATTAATATGAATCTTAGGGAAATAAGTTGCGAGACTGCGTGTTGGAAGTGGTTCAGGATTATGGCGAATGTCACACTTTGGTATTAACGTTGCTGTTACCACTTAATGCGACGGCAACAAACAGCCCTCACCTGGGTGGGCCGTCCTCCGCAAGCCTCGACGAACTACCCGCTAGTTCTTCAATTTCTGTAAAACAAAGACATTATTATTAATTCAAAATTTGATATTTAGCTTCTACAGATAGAAGCTGTTCAAAACTTGTAAGAGACATTGTGAGGCGTTAACCATTTAAAGACTTGTAAGATTAAACTGAATTATATATAAAGATACAGGCCGTACCCCGCAGTAAACACACTCCGTCTCAGTTATACAAACCAGTCAGTTAATGCTGTACAGTGAAATAATCGCTGTTTGTTCTGAGATCCACACAAAACACATAAATACAGTCCGTACCGCGCAGTAAACACACTCCGTCTCAGTTATACAAACCAGTCAGTTAATGTTGTACAGTGAAATAATCGCTGTTTGTTCTGAGATCCACACAAAACACATAAATACAGTCCGTACCGCGCAGTAAACACACTCCGTCTCAGTTATACAAACCAGTCAGTTAATGTTGTACAGTGAAATAATCGCTGTTTGTTCTGAGATCCACACAAAACACATAAATACAGTCCGTACCGCGCAGTAAACACACTCCGTCTCAGTTATACAAACCAGTCAGTTAATGCTGTACAGTGAAATAATCGCTGTTTGTTCTGAGATCCACACAAAACACATAAATACAGTCCGTACCGCGCAGTAAACACACTCCGTCTCAGTTATACAAACCAGTCAGTTAATGCTGTACAGTGAAATAATCGCTGTTTGTTCTGAGATCCACACAAAACACATAAATACACTGTGTGGGCAGAACGTAGAATTTGTGAATGTTAAACGTGGTGGTACATATAGTAACCACTGGGCTTTAGAGGGTTAAATTAACGGAGCGCATCCAATTGGGGTTTGGTAACTGACAAGAAAAATCTCAATAAACTCTCTGTTACACGTTGGAATTATAAACAGATTACAATTTAATATTAAATTATTGGAACGCTAGGCTTTGTTGCGACAGGCCACGAAGAATATTACTTTTTGGACTGCTTGTCTCTGAAGATGAAAGTATTACGGTCCTTCGAAACGTCGACAACACGGCACAATGATCCACAATACTTAAATCTTCATCAACTCCGCTGTCAGTAACTCAAACCTTTAAATCAGACATTTCTTGCAGTACAGACTGAAGGTCGCTCTCCTGAGATATGACGCCGTGCAGTCTTGTAGATGTGTATCAACATTTCGGAGAAAGGTGCTGATTTCTTCAGCACACTATAAATCTACCGTGGGAAATGGCGAGTCTCAAAATAAGTGGTCTTGGAAATACGAAACTAATTTGTTTGTATCACAACTAAAATATTTCTCCTGTAAAGGATCTGAACCAGTGACCTACAGCAGGTAATTTCAATTGAATTACAGTCTAGAATTGTAAATAAATGAGCGCTAAACGCCGAGGTTATATTTGACGAGATAAAAATAAAATCAAATTCTATATGAACATAAATCGATATATCGAAATACCTTTATTCACGCACAACAGAATTCCAACGGCTGGTTGTTGGTTTGCTTCATCCTATACAGGATCTTTCTTCTTTCGAGAATCAAGACATACAGGATAAGCACACGTGTCTCGCAATCACGAGGTAGTTCTAATATTTATCTAGGCATTACTCGTAATTGCCGATCCTAGTGGCTGCGCGGTCTAAGGCGTGGGTCTACGACCGCTCGCTTACTGGGATTGTGTGTTCGAATCCCGCCGGGGCATGGATGTTTGTGTCTTGTGAGTGTTGTGTGTTGTCAGGTAGAGGTCTCTGCGTCGGGCCGATCACTCGTCCAGAGGAGTCCTACCGAGTGTTGTGTGTCTGAGTGTGATCGTGAAGCCTCGATAATGAGGAGGCCTAGGCCCCCAAGGGGCTGTCGAGTCATTGGAAAGAAAAATAATTACTTGTAATTAACGCAGTGTTCCAGTAGCTGTATCCAGTTCCGTCCTGTCAATACTGGAACAGTGTCCGAAACTAAAACTCCAGTGATTCTAATTCCACGCTGTATGTGATAATAAATTCAAAATTTAATCTACTAACATACAATTATGCCGATCCCAGTGGCCGTGCGGTCTAAGGCGTGGGTCTACGGCCGCTCGCTTACTAGGATCGTGGGTTTGAATCCCACTGGGGGCATGGATGTCTGTCTGTTGTGAGTGTTGTGTGTTGTCAGGTAGAGGTCTCTGCGACGGGATGATCCCTCGTCGAGAGGAGTCCTGCCGATTGTGGTGTCTAATGTGTGTGATCGTGAAGCCTCGAAATGAGGAGGCCTAGGCACCCGAAAAGGGGCTGTTGAGCAATAGAAAAAAAAAACAGATAATTATCCAACATTCGCTTATTCCCTCAACAGTTTGGTCCAAAAAGTTTAATGCATTTCATAGTTTAAATCGCGTAACATTTTGGACCCTCACATCGTCCTTGATATGTCCTTTCTTTGTTGTTTAAGTGAAGTCAAAGCATTTATACAAGCCTTTCTTATTAATTCATAATCTAAGAGGCTTCTACGATCTCACGATGAGACATTTGCCAAAGTGCCAACTACTCTGACTTGTCCAAGACTGCTTATTCGACATATTTCACCTCTCTTATCGAATACCTTCGTAGTCCCGTCCACGGGTCCGGAGGGAGTGGCCCAGGATATCGAACTGTGCTGTCGTGTATATGACGATGACGAAGAAGAGAGCGTCTGCGACGGCGACGTTCCACGATATGATGATACAGGACAGAACGTTGTAAGCGTAGCCTATCTCGTAGTAAGGGCTGTGGGTCGTGTCAAAAGGGACCCACATCTTTATGGGCATCTCTCGGACACTGTTGTCTGCTGTCCTCTTTGAGGCGGACTGAGACATCAGACACAGGGCCCACTGGACCCAAAAGATAAGAGTATACCTCTTGGCACGTCGCAGGTACCTGCTGATCAGGGACCGCTCTTCATGTAGGAGATCCTTCTCGTGGATGAAGAAGTTCTCTCCGGCGTTCCTAACAATCTCCAGGACTTTCTTTCTATGCACGAACAGCACGATTAGTTTGACGTTGTTCTTGGTCTGGGTTATCAGCAGACCGATGCTCTCTGCAAATTCTTCCAAGTTTTCTCGAGTGATATAGCATTCTACTATGAACCCCATAGACACTATAACGATGCAGGATATGGTAACAGCCTTCGAAAGATTGTATAGAATGCCCCGCCAGGTACTGTTCATCGCAGAAGCATCCAGTAACATACCGCCACAACGCAAAATGTTCAGGATCATACCAAGAGCTCCCTGCTTTCTCAGATCCTCTGGTAGCTGCATTCTATATCCGGAATCGGAAAACTTCGCTTCAGAAAGGTGGTAACCCTGGCTTAAACAGTCTACACTTGTGATACAAGAAACAGTCTGACAGCAGGTCAGAGTTGGTCTTATTTTGTGTCGCCGTAGTATGTGCGAGGCGTGTTTCCACTTTTACAGTCGTTAATAACTCAAAATGGCGGATTTCGGGCTCATTAGTTTATGACGCATGTTCCTAAGATGTTGTCACATAAATGTCGATTCCGTGCCCCCCAGGAAGTGTAAAGACGTAATATATAAGTGGGACTGAATGTTTTGGACCTCATGTTCACGCGACGTAAAGTGAATTACTTAGAGTGTCGCAACTGAAAGACTTTAGTGACGTAAGCTAAAGTAGTTCAGATGCTATAAGTAATAAATGACCCGTTTTAACCCACTGAAGTGGGTGGCTACGAAATTCGTCCAAAAGCAGGTGCTCTCAGCTCTGAGAAAGCGTCACCTGCTTTTTATATGGGTTACATAACCTCAAATTGAAGGTTTCAATTACAAATTGCGTATAATTTGAAGGCTAATTAATACGTTGTTGCCCGGCGAGCCGTCCTTCCTTCTGTACGTGATAATTATGTCCGTGACGTAATGCTACGTCACGGTCGATATTTACATACATACATACATACATACATACATTCCATGGATCCATAAGTCTGTCCAAGTGACAACTGTATGTGCAATAAGTCATAATACACAAATATACAGCTATACAATTTTACATTTCAACACTATACACTAAAACACTATACACTAAACACTATACACTAAACACTATAAACGTGTTACACAACTCACTATGAACCATCTGTATACACAACAAATTCATCTACTCAATAAAAGCTGTGTGTATTTAAGTATTTTGTTAATGCTGCTTTAAATGTTGTGTTTTCATTCTTAAGACTTATGAGACTCAGTGGCAGTCTGTTGAAAATTTTGATACTGGCATAGACTGTACTTTTTTGAAAACAAGATAGGTTGGCATTTGGTCTGTGCAGGTGGTGCTTATTGCTGTGTCTGTACTGTGTGTAGATGAATTTGTTTGAAAATGTTCTTGATTGTTTAAAATAAAGTTCATTAATGAAAATATATATATATTGACATGCAATATGTAAAACCTCTAATTTATTAAACAGACTTATGCATGGAGTTCTTGGTTGTGCACCGACCGTACTTCTGCATGGAGTTCTTGGTTGTGCACCGACCGTACTTCTGCATGGAGTTCTTGGTTGTGCACCGACCATTACTCGTTTGATCATCTACTCGTAATTCTACCTCAAGATTGCATGTAGCCTTTCCTCGAAGCCCAATGTGATAAGTCTTGCTGGTGATACTTCCACAAAAGGTACCAATGTGATAAGTCTTGCTGGTGATACTTCCACAAAAGGTACCAATGTGATAAGTCTTGCTGGTGATACTTCCACAAAAGGTACCAATGTGATAAGTCTTGCTGGTGATACTTCCACAAAAGGTACCAATGTGATAAGTCTTGCTGGTGATACTTCCACAAAAGGTACCAATGTGATAAGTCTTGCTGGTGATACTTCCACAAAAGGTACCAATGTGATAAGTCTTGCTGGTGATACTTCCACAAAAGGTACCAATGTGATAAGTCTTGCTGGTGATACTTCCACAAAAGGTACCAATGTGATAAGTCTTGCTGGTGATACTTCCACAAAAGGTACCAATGTGATAAGTCTTGCTGGTGATACTTCCACAAAAGGTACCAATGTGATAAGTCTTGCTGGTGATACTTCCACAAAAGGTACCAATGTGATAAGTCTTGCTGGTGATACTTCCACAAAAGGTACCAATGTGATAAGTCTTGCTGGTGATACTTCCACAAAAGGTACCAATGTGATAAGTCTTGCTGGTGATACTTCCACAAAAGGTACCAATGTGATAAGTCTTGCTGGTGATACTTCCACAAAAGGTAAAAATTCATTTTTTGTACAAATACAAGCACACGGGTGGTAAAATTTGAGGCTCTCAGGAGCTGTGCTGCTGAAGTTTCAAGTCTTCTGAGATGTGTCGATTGGTAAAGCTACAGACGTTTCGAAAGTGCGTAATGTCTTCATCTTCCTGAAGATGAAGAAATTGGTCATACCCAATCACTGTGCTGAACCAGTGACGTCATATCGTCTCCAGCATCCACTACCTTGAGAAGCACGAGCTCTGGAATACGTTACTGGTTCTGGAGAAAAACTTCAGCGCACTGAAGACCTCCTCGCCAGAACAAAGGCCCAGAGCGAGCCTCAGACCCCCAAACATTGCAACAGCCACACAAAACAGACAGCAGACAACGCAACACTTTTCTTGTTCATTCCAAGTCAATGATACAGGTAGCCGTCGATTTACGCCGGGGATGCGTTCCTGGACGAACCAGCGTAATCGGAATCCGCGTAAATTGAAACGATTTTACGATGTAAATCAATGGGAAGTCAATGACATGCGTTCCCGGCACCCAAACATCGACGAGTAATATAATGGCGTTGCATTTAAAGCTCTGAAATAACGTAAATATAATAAAGGGAATTTAAATAATATATTTTGTACACTTACAACCGGCAATGGCGTAATGAAGCAGCGTTAGTTCTGTGACGAAGTCACTGGTTGAGGATTTTACAAGCAGCTTTTACCGATTAATCGATCCCATTAGAGCAAATTCGCGTTAACGAAACATACGTAACTGCAGAGATGACTGTATTTATAATTTTTATTCAAAATCAGCGATGTAAGAATTACGATTTAGTATAAGAAGCTGTACAAACGTTATAAATAATAGTAAAATATATATTTTTTTTCAATTTTTGACCTCCTGGTTTCAAAATCGTCGTTATTTTGAATCGGCGCAAATTGGGCCGGCGCAAATCGAGGGCTACCTGTACTGTACTGAACTACTTTGTTTCTCTCCGGACTGCGGAATGTACTAAGGTAATAACCCTGGCCTAAGCGACCAGCGACAACAATCCTGTAAGCACCTGGTGTGTTGCCAAAGACATTCTACGAAAATCTGAAAATTCTGAATCCTAAAAAACCCAGCTCAAACATCCAGAGGGTTGACATATTTGGAGCAAGCTGCGTATCTGCAAATGTCTTAGCCTTGAAGGAAAACTGTTGACAAATATGAAATTATATTGCATAACCTATAATTATATTAATCAGTCTACAAACCTCAAGGAGAGCTGAAGAACAAGAAGCAGAAGGTGCTGAGGAAGGCATTTGGACACAAGAGCGAGAAAGCAACAGAAAGGATGGAGAAAACTGCCTAATGAGGAGCTTAATGGTTTGTAATCTTCACCAAATATTCGGATTATCAAATCAAATAAGATGAGATGGTCGGAGCATGTAGCACGTATGGGAGAGAACAGAAATAGATATGGGATTGTGGTGGGCAGATCTGAAGGAGGAAGTACACGTGCAAGACCAAGGCGCAAATGGGAAAATAATATTAAAATTGGTCTTTAAAGAAATAGGATGGTCATTGACTGGATTGGAGTGGCTCTGGATGGTTATATGTGGCAAGGTACGGTAAACACAGAAGCGAACATTCTGATACCATAAAATGCGAGGAATTTCTTGACCAGCTGAGGAACTACTAGCTTCTAAAGGCGCACTCTACTGCGTGGAGTTAAATAGTTAGTTAACTAGCTAACTGACTAACCAACTCCATGGAGCAGAGTCCTTCTTGAGAAGCTAACAGGTCCTCAGCTAGTCAAGAAATTCCCCGCGTTTTATGGAACCCGAAGGTTCATTAACGCACTCACAACAGCCCGCCACCTGTCCCTATCAATCCAGTCCATGCCCCCTCCCATCATACTTTTTGAAGATCCATTTTAATATTATCCTCCCATCTACTCCTAGGTCTTCCAAGTGGTCTCCTTCCCTCAGGTCTCCCCACCAAAATCCTGTATGCACCTCTCCCCTCACCCATACGTGCTACATGCCCCGCCCACCTCATTCTTCTTGATTTGATCACCCAAATAATGTTTGGTGATGAGTACAGATCATTAAGTTCCTCGTTATGTAGTCTTCTCCACTCCCCTGTTACCCCGTCCCTCTTAGACCCAAATATCCCCCTCAGCACCCTATTCTCGAACACCCTCAGCCTATGTTCCTCCCTCAGTGTGAGAGACCAAGTTTTACATCCACACAAAACAACAGGCAAATTTGAACTTCTCTGTAGCTTGATCTTTATATTTGTAGACAGTAAACTGAAAGACACAAGGTGCTGCACCCAATGACAGCAAGCTGGAAGACACAAGGTGCTGCACCCAATGACAGCAAGCTGGAAGACACAAGGTGTTGCACCCAATGACAGCAAGCTGGAAGTCACAAGGTGCTGCACCCAATGACAGCAAGCTGGAAGACACAAGGTGCTGCACCCAATGACAGCAAGCTGGAAGACACAAGATGCTGCACCCAATGACAGCAAGCTGGAAGACACAAGGTGCTGCACCCAATGACAGCAAGCTGGAAGACACAAGGTGCTGCACCCAATGACAGCAAGCTGGAAGACACAAGGTGCTGCACCCAATTACAGCAAGCTGGAAGACACAAGGTGCTGCACCCAATGACAGCAAGCTGGAAGACACAAGGTGCTGCACCCAATGACAGCAAGCTGGAACACACAAGGTGCTGCACCCAATGACAGCAAGCTGGAAGACACAAAGTGCTGCACCCAATGACAGCAAGCTGGAAGACACAAGGTGCTGCACCCAATGACAGCAAGCTGGAAGACACAAGGTGCTGCACCCAATGACAGCAAGCTGGAAGACACAAGGTGCTGCACCCAATGACAACAAGCTGGAAGACACAAGGTGCTGCACCCAATGACAGCAAGCTGGAAGACACAAGGTGCTGCACCCAATGACAGCAAGCTGGAAGACACAAGATGCTGCACCCAATGACAACAAGCTGGAAGACACAAGGTGCTGCACCCAATGACAGCAAGCTGGAAGACACAAGGTGCTGCACCCAATGACAGCAAGCTGGAAGACACAAGGTGCTGCACCCAATGACAGCAAGCTGGAAGACACAAGGTGCTGCACCCAATGACAGCAAGCATTCCCTGACTTCCACCTCTCACTTTACAACAGCAATGATAAACGCACACGATCCACATTACAAAACAACATTACAAAAAAAGAAAGCCAGTGTTTCGGGCGAAGTTTTTGAGCGTCTACCGCGGTTGTAGCTTCACCTTCAGGCCATTGACGGTTTTCGAAATAAAATGAAGGGTAAATCGAACGTCTTCTTTGGAGTCAGATTCAATGACCTTGAAGCTTCTCAGAACTTGTGATATGGTAGATTTCAATTCCAGCATTGCGAACTTTTGACCTGAGAAGGGAAATAACAATAGTCATTATTTGGCCTCAAATTTGATTTAAAACAAATAAACACTAAGAACACTTCATTTGTTTTCCTTTTTAAATTATGTGGTTATTTGACTAGCTGAAGTGCTGAGGTTTTCGCCATCAAAGCTGCACAACAAATGGATCGCAAGGCACTTCTGTCTTCAGTGTTTTGCAGTCGCACTCCTCGATATATTGAAAGTGGATAGTGACACTCTGTGTCACCTGGGATGACAGGAACAAGTTTTTTTACTCTATGTGTCATCACTAGCCGATCCCAGTGGCCGTGCGGTCTAAGGCGTGGGTCTGCGGCCGCTCGCTTACTGGGATTGTGGGTTCGAATCCCACCGAGGGCATGGATGTCTGTATCTTGTGAGTGTTGTATTGTCAGGTAGAGGTCTTTGCGACGGGCTGATCACTCGTCCAGAGGAGTCCTACCGAGTGTGGTGTGTCTGAGTGTGATCGTGAAGCATCGATAATGAGGCCTAGGCCCCCTAGGGGGCTGTTGCGCCAATGAAAAAAAAAGCGTCATTACTAACTGTGACAATGCAACACCGATTTACATCACATACTGGGTCATATCGTAAGTACAGGCGCCAACAACGTACCTCTGTCTTTCTGTTTAAGTATTTGTGTGACCTGCAGGACACGTGTCTGCTTAGTTGTTAATTCTTCCCAATACTTAGAAGTCAGTTTCTTGCTCCACGTCATATCTGCTGCAGTGGTTTTAAACTTAATAATAAGAACCCTCGTGAATCTGCATGTTATGCCGCGTTCCCACGACTGGCGTATTTGACAAATACGGCAATAATTTCATAATACGTGCAGTAAGACAACCCAGTAATTGTGAAACTCTCTTCACGAATGATTTGTATGGCCAATACCCTTATTCGGAGACACTTGCCAAATGTTTACCTGGTCATTGTGATCGCGTTCCCACGTACCATGCACTTGACCACCCAACGCACCGAGTGTTACTGGTTGCCCACACAAACACGTCACTTCTCTCTTTGTCAAGCATGAAGGGGTGGTTAGAATGTAAAACTTCCAGAACTCATACCCAAATAAATATTTGTGAATTCTTAAATTTAACAATACTTGGTGGGCAATGGACATTTGTACAGGTGCACAGTGGCGGGCACCAACAGGCGACAGGTGACTTCAAATACTCCAGCTGCGAGAACGCGGTTTTACACAAGGAATAAAGGGACATTGAACAAAGAAGGAAACGTGAAAGAAGGAAAGAAAGAAAGGAAAGACGCAAGTAAGTTGCAGACAGAGAGGGACAGTAGATAGTGAGCGGTATGTGACGCACCTATGCAGTTTCTGGGTCCTGCAGAAAACGGCACATAGCAGTACGGATGTCTGCCTACACAGTTGTCAGGGAGAAACCGATCCGGGTCGAATCTTTCGGGATCCGGAAAGTATTCTGGTCTCCGATGCACGAAGTAAGGCAGTACGAGTGCGTCAGCACCGGCAGGAATGACGTAATCACCTGGTGAAAGAAAGAACATTTTCCAGACAGCTAACCTAGTAGTACTAGGGAGATCTCACAGTGGACACTACAGACGATAAGATCGCAGTAGAAGGTCGATACAGTTTCCTTACTTTCCGGGTGAACCCTCGTTTCAAATGTGACCTCGCCCAATGAATAAGACAAGATGGCGATTTGTTCAAGACGGGGTGACGCGATACGATGACGACCCAGCACGCTGCGTCGTCTGTCGATTAGTAGTAAAGACGTCGCCACAGGACGCGGAAAAAATGACGGACTTTGCTAGTTAATGGAAGCACTAGCGAGGAAGCGAATATTAAACTTCTGATGCATGACCGGAACGTCCCATTTTGTGTAACTGAGTTTCCCTTCCCATCTACGAATAGAATTATGCAATATGGGCAGCCCGAATAACCGACAAAGACAAGATTAAGAAATCACCAAATTCCTGGACAAAAATATCGGTGTTATAATTTATTCATTGGGCATCAAACATGTATGAGTTTTGAAAGTTGTCCAAAATATGTAGAGTTGCGATGCAGATCCTACAAGCTGGTTACTGTTCAATAAACAATCTGTACGATGAAGCACAAGATATCTTAGCCTAATAAAGTGCCCAATAAAGGCAGCTGTGTCCCACATAAACAGGATTAGAGACTGACGGTCATTCCACTGCTCTATCCGCACATCTCAAAAGTATTCGGTTTAAAAAATTCTACTCCCGACACTTTTTTTCCTTTTGTGAAGGGCCCCGCAGCATATGCTACGGACTCACCGCAGCCTTAAGTCTTATTGTGCAACCCTGTGATGAAGATGATTAGTTTTTCGTTTTTCCGTGTAATGGAGTAACGGTGGAATGAAATTGACAGGGGGAAACAGAAGTACTCGGGGAAAAATCTGTCCTAGTACCACTTTGTCCACCACAAATCCCACGTGGACTTACCCGGGATCGAACCCGGGCCTCCGCGATGAGAGGCCGGCGACTAACCGCCTGAGCCATGGCACGGCCCAGGCCCCGACACTTAACGGAACAAGTCTGTTTTTAGCGAAGTTGAGGACTTAGTGATTTGCTTTTATGGCCGTGCCGTGGCTCAGGCGGTCAGTCGCCGGCCTCTCACAGCGGAGGTCCGGGTTCGATCCCGGGTCAGTCCACGTGGGATTTGTGGTGGACAAAGTGATACTGGGACAGGTTTTTCCCCCTAGTACATCGGTTTTCCCCTGTCAATTTCATTCCATCGATGCTCCATTACACGGAAAAACGAAAAAAACTAATCATCTACATCACAGGGTTGCACAGTAAGCCTTAAGGCTGCGACGCGTCCGTAGCGTCTGCTGCGGTGCCCTTCACCATAAAAAAAAGGATTTAGTGATTTGCTTTTAGCTTCGTCCATATCCAATCCCACTTACGTGGATATTGGATCGGTGAATGTATATGTGTATGTATGTGTGTAAGATGACTTCCTTTCGTCATCACTAAACGTCTACAGGCACTCGCACGCAAGTATCAAAAAATGCCTTTTTCTAAAATCCCGCCTTATGACGGGTAAAGCTGCACGTATATGTGCTAGATAAGTTTAAGTGCCAGACGTCCAAACGAAGTCACTGCACAATTGTCGGGTGCCTGATACAAGACATGTATGTGAACTGTCCACTGCCGGCAACTAACATCTGTCTTGCGAAACCATGCGTTGAAAAAGTTCACTTACCGACCGTAAGATTGTCTGTAATCTGTCGCCCGAACATAGCCACACTGGGGTAGAGCCTCAGGGTCTCCTTAATCACCTGCTCAAGGTACTTCATCTCCTGAAGGTCACGAAACGTCGCGTCGCGCGTCGAATCGCCAAATATCTGTTTCAGTTCGTCAACAGCCTTCTCCTGTACAAACAATTAACTAATGACGTATTAGCTGAACTTCACGTTATATTAGTCGTGCATTTTTATACAATTGATCAACTCACACCAACAAATGCACCAAAACAAGTTTGTCACTGATTTCTTTATTAAAAGATTTCCCCAATACGCATTTCGACACTTCTATATTGCCATCATCAGGGGATCGTTGAGGTTTGTACATAAACCGATGTTCTTTGTTACATCAGAACAGTTGTGTCAATATTCGTTATTACCACTTTGTATAAAATTGTACAATAGTAGCGCTGTTAAATTGCTAAAATTAATGGTAAAACATTGTGGTATATTATATTAAACAACATGCTGTGATATAATTCATAAATTATTGGCAGCGCGGTCCGGTGTGCTGTTTTGTGCCGGTTATCTGTATGTATTGCTGTTGGTAGAACGTCCTTCTTTCGTGTATGCGTGGTTTGTGCGTGAGTGTGTTTTAGCAATATAACAGCGCTACTATTATACAATTTTATACAATTTTATAAAGTTTTATACAATTTTATACAGTTTTATACAATTTTATACAATTGTATATAATTTTATACAGTTTTATATAATTTTATACAATTTTATACAGTTTTTATACAATTTTATACAGTTTTATACAATTTTATACAATTGTATATAATTTTATACAGTTTTATATAATTTTATACAATTTTATACAGTTTTATACAATTTTATACAATTTTATACAGTTTTATACAATTGTATATAATTTTATACAGTTTTATACAATTTTATACAGTTTTATACAATTTTATACATTTTTGTACAATTTTATACAATTTTATACAAAGTGGTAATAACGAATATTGACACAACTGTTCTGATGTAACTCAAGTACATCGGTCTATGTACAAACTCCAACGATTCCCCTGATGATGGCAATATAGAAATGTCGAAATGCGTATTGGGGAAAACTTTTAATAAGGAAATCAGTGACAAACTTGTTTTGGTGCGTTTGTTGGTGTGAGGTGATCAAACATATTAGCTCTCGGTGGTGGCCACATCAGATTCACTCAGCATAACCGCGTTACTCAGTGGCTACAAGTTGACTTATTGCAGACAAGGTTCTGTCATTGCAATGACAAACATAAGGGGTAGAATTAAAACTAAGTTTATTCGTATCTGGTGAAGCATTGTTGCCATTCCAATGCTCGAAGTAACAGGTACAGACCTTAAAAGGACCCGTAGTATACGTCATGTGCCTAGTTTAGTACAACAAAGTTCTTCGCTTGGAAAATTCAGAATTGTTTTTCAACCTTAACATCAGGTCGGGATTGTTCGTGGCCAAACTGAATCAACCTTCTCTTTGAGCCTTTAAGATCTACCAAAATTCTTTCAAATTTTTTTCAACAGTCTCGGTGATGTAGGGGGCACGCGGTGGCGCAGTTGGTTGAGGCACTGCGCTACAAGCCGGAAGGTCGCGGGTTCGATTCCCGATGGTGTCATTGGAATTTTTCATTAACATAATCCTTTCGGTCGCACTATGGCCCTGGGGTCGACTCAGCCTCTAACAGAAATGAGTACCAGGAATATTTTCTGGGGGTAAAGGCGGCCGGTGCGTAGGGCTGACAACCTTACCACCTTCATGTGCCGATTGTCTACAAATCTGGGAGCCTCAACCTCCTGGAACCCTAAGGGCCTGTCCAGGCCTGTAATGGGATTGCTTGCTGCTCGGTGATGTAACTTAAATGCTTGTCCTTCCCAGTGAACGAGTTCCGCCATTAACGTGTAGAACTAGAAACAGACGGGCTTGTCTAGTTTCTGATCAGATAAAACTCGCAGAAACAGAGCTGTTGTTTCTGAAATCTACCAGCAAGCAGCAACTTTGTCTGTTCTTACAAACAAGGCTACAGCAGCTCGATGTAAGCGTTACATGTCAGCGGTCTTATTATTATTATTTATTGAAGGGCCCCGCAGCAGATGCTACAGACGCACCGCAGCCTTGAAGGCTTATTGCGCAACCCTGTGAAGATGATGAGGTTTTTTCTGCTTTTCCAATTTAATGGGGCACAGGTGGAATGAAATTGACAGGGGAAAACCGAAGTACTCGGAGAAAACCCTGTCCCAGTGCCACTCTGTCCACCACAAATCCCACATGGACCGACCCGGGATCGAACCCTGGCTTCCGCGGTGAGAGGCCGGCGACTAACTGCCTGAGCCATGGCACGGCCTTGTCAGCAGTCCTAAGAACCTGGTTTCCTGCGGAAGGTGGTAAAACTTATAGAGTTACTCTGGGCTGACTAAGTCTCACCTGAACCTCCGGGAACTTGGACAAACACCACACCGTGAAGGACAGAGCAGACGCCGTTGTATCGTGACCCTGAAAACAAGGTTTGTGTTAATTATTGCCAGACTGACAGTAAGTCTTCTTACTGACAGACAGTACCTGGTTGCTATCTTATTACCTCGAACATGAAGGTGTCCACTTCTTCTCGGATCTCTTCGTCTGTAAGACATTCGCCGTGTTGTGACGCCTGAAGCATCAAGTCGAGGAACACCAGGCGTTGTTTCACGCCTATAAAACATACACAGTGTTACCAACATTATCTTCGTGGCCAAATACTAAAACTGCTCACTCGCCTGTTCAAGTCCTCCTCACCTAAGTCTTCATGAACTGCTTCTCCAGTCTGATGCTTCAAGCTTAACATCAACTCCTCTTTTCTGCTTTGAATGACTGACCGCGTAAAGCCGTGCAGAATGGCCAGGTCCTTCTGCTGTTCTCTGCCGAGTGCCGACACACGAAACGCTGTTTCCGAGTGGTACCAGGGCTTCAGAGACCTCTTTAACACAATTTCGGCCAAGCTGGAATACAGGAAGTGCCTTTATTCCTTATCGTGGTAATACGAGCAGGCCAATTTTTCATCTAAAAGAGCCAAAATTTTTTTCAAACGTAACGGATGGAATATCACAGATTTTAAAGCAATAACCCTTACAAAGTAAAAAAAGTGTATTCAATAGCTTCAGTTCCCAGCTCATAAAAATTCGACGAGAAGCCATTAAGAAGTTAAATACAGTAGTTCAAAATTTCCACTGGGATATCCTTCATCTTGAACATAATCCTCAATTAGATTGATGCCATCTGTCCCACACTGACATGTGTCATCTGTCCCACACTGACATGTGCCATCTGTCCCACACTGACATGTGCAGCATCAATCTGTCTGTTGTAATCGCAACCATTCACGAACAGCCGTTTCCACTTCCTGATTATTCTTCAATCTTTAACCTCCTAAGCGTTGCTTCAGCGGCCCAACGATTAGTGAACTAGCGCTGCAGTGTGAATGGTTGCAGCCCTGGGATGATTGTAAACCAGCAGCTGTAGCAGCGGGTGGGATTCCGCATGCCTTACCTAGTATATCAGTACAGTGTTGACGTCAAGAAGACTTTTCACCAGCAAACTGGACTTAAATTTAAGGAAGAAACTAGTAAAGTGCTACATTTGGAGCATAGCTATGTGTGGTGCTGAAACGTGGACACTTGGGAAAGTAGATCGGAAGTATCTGGAAAGTTTTGATATGTGGTGCTGGAGAAGAATGGAGAAGATCAGTTGGACCGATCGTGTGAGAAATGAAGAAGTATTACACAGATTGAAGGGGGACAGGAATATCGTACATACAATAAAAAGAAGAAAGGCTAACTGGATTGGTCACATCTTGCGTAGAAACTGCCTTCTGAAACACGTGATTGAAAGAAAGTTAGAAGAAAGGATAGAAATGACCGGAAGACGAGGGAGAAGAAGTAAGCAGCTACTAGATGAGCTTAAGGAAAAGAGAAGATACTGTAAATTGAAAGAGGAAGCACTAGATCGCACCCTGTGGAGAATTCGCTTTGGAAGAGGCTACAGACCTGTCGTAAGACAGACTGCAGAATGAATGCTGACGTCAAAACACTCAGTCTCTCACCTATGGGTAGCCCGGACGTATTCCGAGCCACTGTCCTTCTGCGCGTTCAAGATGACACCCATCGATGTTTCTGGAACAGAAAGAGAGAGAGAGAGAGACAATGGGCCAAACTGAGCACAGACAGCGAGAATCCGACATTTCAAGTCGAAACAAATATCAGCATTACCAAAAAGAATAACAAAATTGCGCCTTTTGATGTGGCTATGGCATTCAGTGTGTGTCTAAGAAGGAAGGCCTATTGCTGTGTGTCTAAGAAGGAAGGCCTATTGCTGTGTGTCTAAGAAGGAAGGCCTATTGCTGTGTGTCTAGGAAGGAAGGCCTATTGCTCTGTGTCTAAGAAGGAAGGCCTACTGCTGTGTGTCTAAGAAGGAAGGCCTACTGCTGTGTGTCTAAGAAGGAAGGCCTATTGCTGTGTGTCTAAGAAGGAAGGCCTATTGGTGTGTGTCTAAGAAGGAAGGCCTATTGCTGTGTGTCTAAGAAGGAAGGCCTATTGGTGTGTGTCTAAGAAGGAAGGCCTATTGCTGTGTGTCTAAGAAGGAAGGCCTATTGCTGTGTGTCTAAGAAGGAAGGCCTATTGCTGTGTGTCTAAGAAGGAAGGCCTATTGCCACGAATCTCACCACTTATGTTGTCTAAAGCACACAGGGTCATGTATGGAGTGACATCAAATTCTGGGCCGTCCACGTGCCGGCAAAACTTCTCCACCAGAATCTTCCCATTTCTGTTGAACACATCCACAAAACTCTCTAGTACTTTGAAGTGGAAAGCTGGAGTAAGCAGCTTGCGGTGTCTTGCCCAGTGCTGACCTGCTGAACACGAGTATGCTCGTACATGCATTTAGTTCGTAGCCGGGGCAGATGATGGGTGGAATTACATTTACAATAAAGTTAACAGTCTATTTGACCACCTTACTGGGGCAGCAGTTTCCCCTGACAACACATTATCAAATGAAGGCTAGGTAGGTGTCCTGGAGCCCGAGCATCACAGGGGCCATTTCAGATGGTGCCGAGCACACCGGGGCCATTTCAGATGGTGCCGAGCACCACCGGGGCCATTTCAGATGGTGCCGAGCACCATCGGGGCCATTTCAGATGGTGCCGAGCACCACCGGGGCCATTTCAGATGGTGCCGAGCACCACCGGGGCCATTTCAGATGGTGCCGAGCACCACCGGGGCCATTTCAGATGGTGCCGAACACCACCGGGGCCATTTCAGATGATGCCGAGCACCACCGGGGCCATTTCAAATGATGCCGAGCACCACCGGGGCCATTTCAGATGATGCCGAGCATCATCGGAACCATTTCAGATGGTGTCGAGCACCACCGGGGCCATTTCAGATGGTGCCGAGCACCACTTAAACTTCCCTTATCACCATTTTAAACTACTAACCTTCTTTATTTACGAACAAAACACACAACAAAAGTCTATATAAGTAAACACCTTCTCGATTAATTACAGCTAATGAGTAGTAATTAAAAATACGGTGCCAATTAAAAATTGCGCGAAAACAATTTACGTTGTTAGAAAAAATGAGTCGCTAGCAAAGAATTTCAAGTTTGAGAATTCGTAAGGTAAACTCGAGTACCCCTGAAATTGTAAAAGTCTGCAGCCATGACTAAGCCCATAATGATAGAGCAGTTTTTGTTTAAGTCCTCCTCTTCTACCTACTCCGGTTTTCCCGTTTCAGTGTCGAGGTTTGTAATTTCTTTTGATCACACTGAGAGACACACCACAGTCGGTAGGACTCCTCTGGACGAGGGACCAGCCCGTCGCAGAGACCTCTACCTGACAACACACAACACTCACAACAGACAGACATCCATGCCCCCGGTGGGATTCTTTTTTTTTTTTTGCCTGTCCGGGTTTTCCCCCTTTGATCCATTTTTGTACTGTTTAAATCCTTCCGTCCTTCATGTCACTTTACGTTCCATGCTACCGTCCTTACAACAAACACAACACAAACATCCATGTCCCCGGTGGGATTCGAACCCACAATCCCAGCAAGCGAGCAGCCGAAGACCCAAGCCTTAGACCGCACGGCCACTGCGATCGGCATAAAGCAGTAATTATGGTGCATAACGGAGCACAGACACTGATACGTGTAATGTAAAGACTTCGGGCGGGAGGCAGTAACTGAATTAGCATAAGGACAAGCGGGAATTGCAACAGACGACGATTATAGCTAATAGTGCACAAATGATCGTCGTCTGGGCTCTTAATACTTGTCGGATAATACGTTTATTCCGACGTTTCAGAGGAGCCTGCCATCTCCGTCTTCTACTATACATTATGTTGTAACACGGAATATAAAAATGTAAACTTTCTTCACCGTGAAATACGTTTATCAAGAGGTTCAGCAAAAACGGTACGAGGGCGATAAAAATGGTAATGATTTAACAGTCGTTACTAAGAGTATCAGAACGTGGTTCAATCACCTTAATGACCGTGCCATGCCTCAGGCGGTTAGTCGCCGGTCTCTCACCGCGGAGGCCCAGGTTCGATCCCCGGTTAGTCCGTGTGGGATTTGTGGTGGACAAAGCGGCACTAGGACAGGTTTTTCCCCGAGTACTTCGGTTTTACCCTGTCAGTATCATTCCACCGTTGCTCCATTACTTGTAAAAATGAAAAAAACTGGTCATCTTTCTCTTCATCGTCATCACAGCGTTGCACAATAAGCCTTAAGGCTGCTGTGCGTCTTTAGCATCTGCTGCGGGGCCCTTCAGCACAACAAAAAATCACGTTACCTGTGCTGGTCAGCAAACCGGAGCCTAGCCACGGCCTGATGAATCTGTAGTTGTAGCCTTTGTCAATTTGACTGGTACTGCTCAACAGGGCCTGTAAAAACAGTGCGACGTAGCAACAGGTGCGTGAGTGCGTAAACTGTACTAAATATAATCAAATTAGTTAAAAATATCATAAGAAAATCAAAACCACAATTCTCATGACACTTCAGTGACAGAGCTACAGGGTCAAATCTGAGCAAAAAAAAATCCACATGTAACAAATTGTTATTAAAAGTTATTGAGAATAGAAATTGGTCCGTAATTGCTCAACAAGCACTGTTTCCTTTTTGAAAACACGGACACAAAGGCTTCGCTGAGATAAGCTGACGTTGAAAATAAATTTAATGACAGGTATGTGAATGTGAGGAAGAAGACGTAAGCAGCTACTGGAGGACCTTAAGGAAAAGAGAAGATACTGTAAATTGAAAGAGGAAGCACTAGATCGCACCCTGTGGAGAACTCGCTTTGGAAGAGGCTACGGACCTGTCGTAAGACAGACTGCAGAATGAAGAGGCTACGGACCTGTCGTAAGACGATGAGAGGCAGCCTGCAGACATGCAGAATGAAAAGGCTACGGACCTGTCGTAAGACAGACTACAGAATAAAGAGGCTACGGACCTGTCGTAAGACAGACTGCAGAATGAAGAGGCTACGGACCTGTCGTAAGACAGACTACAGAATGAAGACGCTACGGACCTGTCGTAAGACAGACTACAGAATGAAGAGGCTACGGACCTGTCGTAAGGCAGACTACAGAATGAAGAGGCTACGGACCTGTCGTAAGGCAGAGTACAGAATGAAGAGGCTACGGACCTGTAGTAAGACAGACTACAGAATGAAGAGGCTACGGACCTGTCGTAAGACAGACTACAGAATGAAGAGGCTACGGACCTGTCGTAAGGCAGAGTACAGAATGAAGAGGCTACGGACCTGTCGTAAGACAGAGTACAGAATGAAGAGGCTACGGACCTGTCGTAAGACAGAGTACAGAATGAAGAGGCTACGGACCTGTCGTAAGGCAGACTACAGAATGAAGAGGCTACGGACCTGTCGTAAGACAGACTACAGAATGAAGAGGCTACGGACCTGTCGTAAGACAGACTACAGAATGAAGAGGCCACGGACCTGTCGTAAGACAGACTGCAGAATGAAGAGGCCACGGACCTGTCGTAAGGCAGACTACAGAATGAATGTGAATTGTATGATGGGGTCACAGTGCTTCTCGTTGCTCCAAAGACGCTAAAAGCCTCAAACATCATCTTCCAGTGAATCACAAACATCCACATCTATTACGTCACATAGGAACTCTGAGTCTATGGAAGTGTTTAAACCCTTCTGAAGACAAAACAATGCCTATACTTATGTCACTTTTGTAACAACAGCAAGGAGAAGACGTTAATGGCAGATGAACGAAGTCTACAAACTGTTGCCAATACCTCGAAGACATATAAGGCAGCAACTACTAAATTCTTTTAAAGCAACGACTGACCATAATAAAGGGCGGTGCTCAGTCCCTATGTCGCCCCTGGTTGAATAATGAAGCAACCCTTTATGACAACACCATGTATGTCATCAGACCCAAAAGATTAACAAGGCGTTCAATAATACTAAGTTCAAAGTTTTAAAAATAACCAGAATATATATTGCTACTACTACTGATGATAATAATAATAATAAATTGTTTTGTGTTACAAGTTTTACTGCAGTGATTACAAGTTTTGCAATTACTATTATTTATAAAACAATAAATTTTCGGAAAATGTGACATTTTCCGATCACGGATACTCTTTGGATGGTGTTGGAGACGTCGTGTTTCAGAATTACAGTTGTGACACCCTTGTGCTGGGTCTTCAAAACCACACCGGTTGCTGACATTGGCTACTGGCACTACTGTCAGTTAACATATATTCTGTTCTATTTATTAACCAGTTACTGATGTAAGGTGGTATTCAATTCTGGACCTGTTAACTCCTACAATACCTTCTGGTGTATACCTAGAATATGAGACAGATTATATTAACATTTCATTGCCGGTCTCGGTACACTGTACGGACTCGTAATTCTTCATACGCTGTACCATCGTCAAAGCATTTAAGGATATGTTACATTTGGAACCCCTCGGTGCAGGGCAGCAGTTGCCACTGAAGGGTTGCACTGTGGTTCAACAAAATTCTTTGTCGTTGTTACTGTGTTCAGACAGATAACGCCAGTTCGCTCACCTCCACATACTTTGCTTCTGTCAGAAGGACAAACAGGTGACCACCGACCCACAGCCTCACGATACTTCCATGTTTCTGTATTATTCCCTCCACCGTGTCGAAGTACCCTGGTTCAGACAGACAACAGAGTTCAACTAACAGCACCCACAATTCTCCACAAATAACGTGCTATACAATTACGTAATACCCATCAATTTAACAACCAAATATTTCCCTCTGTGTCCATGTGACAATTAATAAAATTAGCATAATTATTAATAACCAAGACACTACACCATCTACGACAATTTTTTTTTTTCCAATGGCTCGACAGCCCCTTGGGGGCCTAGGCCTCCTCATTTTTCGAGGCTTCACCATCACACTCAGACACACATACACACTCGGTAGGACTCCTCTGGACGAGGGACCAGCCCGTCGCAGAGACCTCTACCTGACAACACACAACACTCACAACAGACAGACATCCATGCCCCCGGCGGGATTCGAACCCACAATCCCAGCAAGCGAGCGGCCGCAGACCCACGCCTTAGACCGCGCGGCCACTGGGATCGGCGTCTACGACAATGCTACTCCTAAATCAAAATGTCATAACGCTGCCTGTTGGTGTGCGAGGCAGACAAGCACAGCTTACTGTCATCCCTGAAGCCAATATCCACAAGGTTCCCCAACAAGGGAAGCGCCTTCGGACCGGGTATCGTCTCTGCCAGCTTCAAGCGAGATCTTGTCCTGTAATCGTTGAAGAGCAGCAGCGCCAGTAAGCAGGCCAGAAGAAGGATCAGTGCAACTAGCAGCATGGTTACCTGGCAACACACGTTCTGACAGTGTACTGTACAGTGTGCGGGCAGCAGAATATGCAGATTAACACACAGTTGCCGACTGACAAAAAGGGTAACTTTCTTTAAATTTTAAGTCAGTCGGAATTCGCACCTAATTAGTGATGTAGACGTTTTTGCAATATCAGTGTACATGTTAACAAAGGTTACTTCTATCAGTGTTCTTTGATATGAAACACACAAAGTAAAATGCATTTAATAATTACAGTATTGATAATACTAACTAACTAACTAACTAACTAACTCCATGTAGCACAGTCCTTCTTGAGAAGCTAACAGTTCCTCAGCTAGTCAAGAAATTCCCCGCGTTTTATGGAACCCGAAGGTTCATTACCGCATTCACAACAGCCCGCCACCTGTCCCTATTCAGTTCATGCCCCCCATCCCACTTCTTGAAGATCCATTTTAATATTATCCTCCCATCTACGCCTGGGTCTTCCAAGTGGTTTCCTTCCCTCATGTCTCCCCACCAAAATCCTGCATTCATCTCTCCCCTCACACACATGTGCTACATGCCCCGCCCACCTTATTCTTCTTGATTTGGTCAGCCGAATAATATTAAAAATACACTACTATAAATATTATAAATAAAAGGTAAAGGTAAAGGTAAAGCTCTCCCTAGAACAGGCCATGAAGGCCTAGAGGGGGAGTAGAGGTATAGCTCTACTCTTTCTTTAACCCTGGCAATAGATGGGGGTGAGTGGTCAACTCCACGCCCCGGCCGCTTTACCGGGAAACGGACCCGGTACCCATTGTTTAGGAGGCTGGGTGGGCCCCAGGGTCGGTCTGGACAAATATTATGAATAAAGTAGTAAATAAACACAACAAATAAACAATAAATAAAAAGACAGTGCTGTATATTGAGCACTTATTTCAATTTTTATTTCTGGTCTAAAATGATTTAGTCGTTGGCTGTCGGTGAAGACGGAGTTGAACTTGAAACAGAAAATACGTCAAAATGCACAAGATAAACAGCTGAGATATCGTCTGTTGTGGGTCCTGTATACAGGGCATACACAAAATAATGGTGCGGTTTTAATAGTGAACACTATTAAAACCGCACCATTCTTTTGTGTATGCCCTGTATTTACGAATTTAAAGAGAAATAAATAAATCATAGCCTTCTTTATTTCTTCTTCATATATTTCTCGGTACAAGGCTACAGCATCTCCAATGATTCTTTGAACTTTCACAAAACGAGCCGCCTTACAGTGCATTTCTTCAAATATTTCCACTCCTGATGCAATATCACGGAAGGCCAACGACATTTCTTTCGTTGTGAAACGTTTCGGCTCCTCTCGTGTTTCTTCCGATGCCAAAGCTTCGGTTTCTGCAGACACTTTAGCTTCTTCACACTTTATGAGTTCTTCATTTGTCAGTTCGTCTCTGTGTCAGTCAATTAATTCTTCCACTTCATTCATAGCCACTTCGAATGCCAGTTGGTCAGCAAGATTTACAGTTTTTTTTTACCACTTCCTAATTAAGTCTAGTCCTTTTGAAAACCTTCGAATCGATGTACAAACTGCGGGCATATTTCCCCCCCCCCCAAAAAGAAGTGCAGAAATTTTGCGAAATCTATTCAATGCCTTTACAATGTTTAGAACAGCGTTACGTAAATTACGCTCTTTCCAAAAAACTTGCACTCTTAGACTGGCTTCTCTTTTGCAGCGCCCACTGCATGAGCAATCGACTCAGCCTCTAACAGAAATGAGTACCAGGAGTATTTCCTGGGAGGTAAAGACGGTCAGTGCGTAGGGCTGATAACCTTACCACCTTCATGTGTATATTGTCTAGAAATCTGGAAGCCTCAACCTCCTGGAAACCTAAGGGCCTGTCCAGGCCCGTAATGGGATTGCTTCACTTTGCTTTGCTTTGCCAAGTATGAAATTCACAGACGGTCGCTGTTGGCATTTCGGACTCTGCAGTTCAGACGTCATCTCGTGTCAATTTTCTCGGACCCGAGACCTTTAAATATGCAGACTGATAAGTTGGTAAGCCGGGCAATCAGAACGTCAATCTTGGGCACAGTTGTAACGACTGTGAGGCTCTTAACCATTCGTACAGACGTATTGCTAGTGGGGCCACTTGTTGTCAGCAGATCAGCGACACCCCTTGGACAGTTCAGCCAACCCCTGCATTAAGGCCAAGCACTTCCTTACAACTGACGTCATCATACTGAATGTTGACCATCTGACCTCGGGGCCTATATAAATAAATTCTAATGATACTCAACTGACTTGGTTAGCGCGAAGGTTTATCCTGCTTTAATATTATATCTGACAAATAAATTTGTCATTCATTTTTAGCTTCTTTTGCCATTTATTTGCTGATCCCAACGAGGAGTAAAATAATGTATTCCTGATTTCTTTAATTCAACGTATAAACAGGAAATTCTCTTAAACTGCTGCGTCACGTGTGTGCAGTTTTATGTAACTGTACAGTCAAGACCAAACACAGAACACCTATCTTACGAAGCACAACACGTCTGAAGGCAAGACTACAATCGCACGCTACTCTCACTTAGTGCCAAGCAACCGTCATTACACGAGGTACAGAAAACACGTTTCGGGGTAGGGGAGACTGGGGATAATTGGCACGCTTTCCACATTTTCGGGGTAGGGGAGACTGGGGATAATTGGCACGCTTTCCACATTTTCGGGGTAGGGGAGACTGGGGATAATTGGCACGCTTACCACATTTTAAATTTTGACATTTCCTCTGCAGTCGCTACGCTGAATATAAGGGCACACGTGGACAGGCACTTTCTTGGGCTACAATCTGACCTACACAAACTTCATCTACTGTAATGAAATGGAGATGGAAGCTTTTTTTTTCCTGTCCACTGCACATTTTGGCAGCCTGCAGTGCGCATGGAGCAATTTGGCATATGGGAAAAATACGTAAAAAATGAAGGTGCGAATATTACAAGCTGTAAAAATGACAGACAACGATTAATGTAATTAATGTGATGTAGTATTCAGTAACCAACAAACGCACAAACATAAACTACTTTATAGTTTTATTAATATCGATGTATTCCCCTACACGTGTTTCGGTCCGTAGACCGTCTTCAGGAGGTAACAAGCTACTACACTTCACATCGCATGTTAAAAGGGCCCAAAGAACACACTTGTCTCAGATGTAAGTTATAAAAACACATACTAAGTGAAAATGCACGGTGAAAGCTATATAAAATAATGTGGTGTAGTACAAATGTGTTAGATACAGTTTGACACAGATAGAGGGCGCTAATATGGTAATAAAATTGTCGAAAAAAACAGAAAAAATCAGCACAAAATTGAACACATTTACTTACAATGAAAGAAGAACTTAGATAAGAAGCTATAGCAATATGGCAGCAGCCTACTACTAAGAACACACTACACACACTGGCACTTTACGTAACGTCGACACTTAAGGAAAACGTTGACAAAAATACCTTCAGTAGTTCAGTAGATCATGATGTCGAAAACACACCTTACTGTAACAATATATATCAACACCAACTCGAACACAATGTTAAAACACAATATGCAATCACTGTAAATAAACCCCGACATTTCACAGTAAATTTCACATTATTACCACCGTGCATTTTGTTAAATCAATAATAAGACCGACAAATGCACTATATTGACCAATTTTATTCTGGCCTATTTCCCCTTACCCTACACGTGTTTCGGAACTTTAAAGTTCAATCTTCAGGGGCTTGTCTTATGCTACCTATTATTTACATATTAAAAAACAGATTCACAATATGTACAATAGTCTGCTGACAGTCATAAAACCAATTATAAAAATATTCGGAACACTTTAAAATAGTACGATGTGTACAGTTATTAGTTGGAAATGTAAAAACTCACGTAGAAATGTAAAAAACTGTTTGTTATAGGAACGTTGTAATCTGTCCGTGGCATTGGCTGTTTGTTGTTTTACGTAACTACTGGCATAGTTTCTTTAACTCCATGTTCATTTCTTGTGTGTTGCGGTGCGTCTGTCCTGTCCTTTCAGGGTCAAGCGTATATTGATACTGCCAGTATTTATAGTATTTATAGTCACAGCTGGCAAGAACTTCAAATCTTACATTAAAGACTGCAGTTCCAAGAAATGAGATCTCAGAGGGAAACCTTAACATTGAAACTGTATGAAAAAGGAACAGCGTCAAGAAGAAAAAGGGTCAAGCGTATATTGATACTGCCAGTATCAATATACGCTTGACCCTGAAACAGCCAATGCCACGGACAGATTACAACGTTCCTATAACAAACAGTTTTTTACATTTCTACGTGAGCTTTTACATTTCCAACTGATAACTGTACACATCGTACTATTTTAAAGTGTTCCGAATATTTTTATAATTGGTTTTATGACTGTCAGCAGACTATTGTACATATTGTGAATCTGTTTTTTAATATGTAAATAATAGGTAGCATAAGACAAGCCCCTGAAGATGGAACTTTAAAGTTCCGAAACACGTGTAGGGTAAGGGGAAATAGGCCAGAATAAAATTGGTCAATATAGTGCATTTGTCGGTCTTATTATTGATGAAACCCCGACATGTTTCGGCGCATTAGTACACCATCTTCAGGGAAAAACACATTTAAAACTTAAAACACACAAGCCCAATTTTTAAAATGTTCATTAAAAAACATTTTTATTTGAACCACCACATATTGACGAAGTGTGTTGAAGTGTGTTGAAGTATGTTGAAGTGTGTTGAAGTGTGTTGAAGTATGTTGAAGTGTGTTGAAGTGTGTTGAAGTATGTTAAAGTGTGTCTTGTAAACCTTGCTGTATTGCAGATGACTGTATTGATATATATATGACATAATGATTAACCAATCAGTATGTCATATGCAATTAAATTATACTTACAAGCCTGAGATACCGTGTTGAGGAATGAAACGTGTATGGACATAGCACTGAATCGTGACAAGGTATTCCAAATTAATTCCAGGATCGTAATTAACTATTTAATTTAATTTTTAGGAAGTATTTAAGAAAGTATCAGCTACTCAGTGCGCTTGTCACGCGCCCACGCCTGGACACATTTCCGCGCCAACGTAATAGGTACAGAAAACATCTTCCGAGTCTTCGTCGTCAGTGGCGCCTTAACCTTTGAATCTCTTCGATTTCTTAAGTTTTTCATTTGTGAATCTCTCCCCAGATACACACATTCCCCGACTTCAGAAATTTCTAGTTACGCAATTTCAGAACTACGCAATTCTTACATGAGTAAAAACAAAACTGAAATGGTAACATTTTTAAAATTCGCGCCGAATGTTTCTTTGCAGAAATGAAAGCGCAATGAGATGAAGGTGGCGGAAGAATACTGCTGGGCGATAACACGATTGGCAGGGCACGTCATGCTGTGGCCGATTTGGTTCCAATTTGTTGTAGATTGGATTTCAACTGTACTTTCTTGTGTGTACATACACAGAGTAGCTGACCACATGCAGCGGTACTCAGTACCGAGTTGAGCAAAATTCGACTTATTGGCGGTAATTAATTTGGCAGTTTAGGTGCAAACACGACACATGTTGCAAGGAAACACACGTGTTACTAGTACACAGTTTCATAGTGTAGGAGCAAACACAATGCGTAGTGCAAGGAAACACACGTGTTGCCAGTACACAGTTTCTTAGTATAGGAACAAACACAATGCGTAGTGCAAGGAACACACGTGTTACCAGTACACAGTTTCATAGTGTAGGTGCAAACACAATGCATATTGCAAGGAAACACACGTGTTACCAGTACACAGTTTCATAGTGTAGGTGCAAACACAATGCATATTGCAAGGAAACACACGTGTTACCAGTACACAGTTTCATAGTGTAGGTGCAAACACAATGCATATTGCAAGGAAACACACGTGTTGCCAGTACACAGTTTCATAGTGTAGGTGCAAACACAATGCATATTGCAAGGAAACACACGTGTTGCCAGTACACAGTTTCATAGTGTAGGTGCAAACACAATGCATATTGCAAGGAAACACACGTGTTGCCAGTACACAGTTTCATAGTGTAGGTGCAAACACAATGCATATTGCAAGGAAACACACGTGTTACCAGTACACAGTTTCATAGTGTAGGTGCAAACACAATGCATATTGCAAGGAAACACACGTGTTGCCAGTACACAGTTTCATAGTGTAGGTGCAAACACAATGCATATTGCAAGGAAACACACGTGTTGCCAGTACACAGTTTCATAGTGTAGGTGCAAACACAATGCATATTGCAAGGAAACACACGTGTTACCAGTACACAGTTTCATAGTGTAGGAGCAAACACAATGCGTAGTGCAAGGAAACACACGTGTTACCAGTACACAGTTTCATAGTGTAGGTGCAAACACAATGCATATTGCAAGGAAACACACGTGTTGCCAGTACACAGTTTCATAGTGTAGGTGCAAACACAATGCATATTGCAAGGAAACACACGTGTTGCCAGTACACAGTTTCATAGTGTAGGTGCAAACACAATGCATATTGCAAGGAAACACACGTGTTGCCAGTACACAGTTTCATAGTGTAGGTGCAAACACAATGCATATTGCAAGGAAACACACGTGTTACCAGTACACAGTTTCATAGTGTAAGTGCAAACACAACACACGGTGTAAGAAAGAAACAAATTTGCAGCATGCAGTTTCGTGCTGTAAGTGTGAACACAATGTACTTTGCAAGGACATAACTGTCCTGTCACGAGCTTTCCTTGTGGCAGTAAATGGAATTACATTTTGTCGTGTACTGTGCAACCGTAGTGCATTTTGGAAACAAAGAGCACCTCGGTAAAGCCTGTGTACTCCGTCACGGAGTTCACCATTCGCAGTCTTGTTACAGTTACACCATTACACCAATAACAACTTAGAAGAAACAGAACTTGTAGACGGTCTTAGGATCAATTTCCATACAAAGTTTCAGTGGTTCATTCGTCCTTTCCGTCAAACAGAAATATAAATAGCGACTGTGCGGCGGTCAGGTTTGATATTATAACTAACTAACTAACTAACTCCATGTAGCACAGTCCTTCTTAACAAGCTAACAGGTCGTCAGCTAGTCAAGAAATTCCCCGCATTTTATGGAACCCGAAGGTTCATTACCGCATTCACAACAGCCCGCCACCTGTCCCTATCCTGAGCCATATCAATCCAGTTCATGCCCCCCATCCCACTTCTTGAAGATCCATTTTAATATTATCCTCCCATCTACGCCTGGGTCTTCCAAGTGGTCTCCTTCCCTCAGATCTTCCCACCAAAATCCTGTATGCACCTCTCCCCTCACCCCATACGTGCTACATGTCCCGCCCACCTCATTCTTCTTGATTTGATCACCCGAATAATATGTGGTGATCAGTACAGAGCATTAAGTTCCTAATTATGCAATATTTACTCACGTCTGTATATAACGAAAAAAAAAACGATTTTAATCGGCTTACCTACTTAGGCAAGTGCACAGCAGAGTAGTAACGCTGCACGCAAGTCACTTGTTAGCAAAGTGGTACCGGAAGAGATAAGTGCCGATGTGGCAGTTGCAGCGTCGGACGTCACAACGTTACGGCGTGCTGACGTCGCACACGCACGCTGGCGCGGGCACTGCTGACCTCGCAGGAGTTATCTGATCCGCACAGTGCAGTGTGCCGGGCCAGCCACCGCACTGAGCGGATGCGGATGTAACCGGCTAGAACACGACTTTAGCATCACGACGTAGGCCTATACCTGAAGGCACAGATCAAATAGTCAACGATGAAAGTTGGCAACGTAACACCTGCCATCTCTGTACTGCGACGTCCAACTAACACGCCCGTAACGATGATGACGACACCTATGCTCGAGGTCGATACAAACACAACGTGACTCACTGTGCCAATCGGTAACAAAATCCACTACTATCAAACCTTCAGTAGAAGGTAAAGGTAAAGCAATCCCATTACAGGTCTTGACAGGCCCTTAGGGTCTCAGGAGGTTGAGGCTCCCAGATTTTTAGACAATCGGCACATGAAGGTGGTAAGGTTGTCAGCCCTACTCACCGGCCGCCTTTACCCCCCAGGAAAGTTTCCTGGTACTCATTTCTGTTAGAGGCTGAGTCGACCCCAGGGCCACAGTGCGACCGAAACGATTATGTCACTGAAAAATTCCAGTGACACCATCGGGAATCGAACCAGCGACGTTCCGGTTTGTAGCGCTGTAATCAAACCTTCAGTATTCACTTGTAATTACCAACATCCTACACGTATGTCATATTTACTGAACGCAAAAGTTTCGATGCTAACTTCTGCATTATCTTCAGTATCATCCTAACACAGCCATTAATAGTATGCTGTATTATTTGCATAGTTTTCATAAGTTTCACTGTTTTTCTTCCCGTTGCACTTGTGGTATGAATTTCTGTTCCGTTTACTGCCTTCGTTGTAACTCGCTCCTGTAATACAGGGTATACACAAAAGAATGGTGCGGTTTCAATAGTGAATACTATTGAAACCGCACCATTCGTTTGTGTATGCCCTGTATTGCCGCTTTCACTTATCAGATGCTGCAATTATAACCGCCGCAGGACAACCAACATGTCAACAAGTTACAATAAAAAATGAAACACATGCAGTAAACAAGTGGCCTGTGAGTGCAACAAGACAAAACCACTGGGTGCAACAGTGCAAAACATCAACACAGGAAGTGCAAATAATGCAACCACCTACAAATGGCACGATAACTATTGATGATGATGCAACAGTCAGCACCAAAATGCAGTCAATACACAGAACACATACAATTGTAGGGTGTCGGTAAGTACAATACAGAATTATACTAACTACACGGTATGTACATCACAATTGCACTGCTCTCTGCCCCCTCACTTTGTCAATGTCAGACCCATGAATAAATGTGAAATTGTGATATTGCAGAGTGACTTCTCCATATGATGGACAAAATTGTGTGTAGGTGAAGAAACATTTCACTGACAGCAGTCTAAACTCCCCTTACTGAAATCGATTGGACTACGGTACAGAAAGAAACTTAATATTCATAATGAGTAATCACAGGTGATATAGGGATATCATCAATGAGAAATATCCTTGGATCACAGACATTTGTAATCAAATTAGTGGCTTTTATACACATATACATATTACGATTCATTTTTAAACATTAAGAATTAAACTTCACTTTATATTCAGAATAATTATTATAATTATAATATAATTATATAAATATATAATAATAAATATAATATATAAATAAATAAATATACTTATTATAATATTTATTATAATAATTAATATTAAGAATTAAGTTTTATATTATATAGACCGCGCATCTTGTCATAAACTTAACACCAACAAACGCACAATATATATACATAAACAGCATGTATTAGAAACCCCTATACATGTTTCGACAGGTCTTTGCCATCATCAGGGCGTTCAAGCAGAGGTGCGCAAGAACTTCACAGTGACAATTCATAAAATAGAACGTTAAAAAATTACAACGCTACACTTCAGTTTTAACAGTGGATCATCACTCGTTAAAAGCTCCGAGCACACTCCAAGCATGCAACCTTGTGTGCTCGGTGCTGAGTATGGACTGCAAGGTGCGCCTAGATGGAACATGGAGTAAGATTTTGAGCTGCCTTTAAGACGAGGCAGAGCCAATATTTTGTCTTTGAAGTGCCACCTCCTGCCCTTTGGCTTATGCTTACTATTTCTAAAAATAGCTTTCAATAACCTGATAGCCTCTGAATTCAAAGATATTGAAATGTTTTCCATCAATGTATATCCTTCCATGTAGGAAACAAATTCCAAAATTTTGTCAACATTTCTTTCTTAATTTTCCCAGTGCACTCTTCTTGTTCCGAATCCTGTCATAAATAAATTTCTCCCTTGGTGAAAATTGACACACTGTGGCCAAATAAAATTCGTTTAATAAACAGTGTCTTGCTGTAGGCTTTGAGGAGGAATTTGGGTGATTAATGCGGTTGAATTCCCCATCAGAAGCATTTAGGGTTAGGGGACAGGAGGTGCCTTCAACTGCAAACGTGTTGGCTGTTGTTGGTGTGGAATTGACTTCAGAGATTTGTGAGGAAGTGTCTGAACAGAAGATGAAGACATAGGCAGCTATAGGTTCTCTTGGGTGGCTCGATATGATGATTCTTCTTGGGAGACAAAACTGAGGATAACGAATTAAAATCCATCAGTAAAGGGGTATGAGGAACTTGAGGTGTTGGATTGTGTGAAGCTGAGTCTGAGCTACGTGGTACAGCCACACTGTTCAGGCGTGTCCCTTCAAGTGTTGTGAAGTATGTCTGAGCTACGTGGTACAGCCACAATGTTCAGGCGTGTCCCTTCAAGTGTTGTGAAGTATGTCTGAGCTACGTGGTACAGCCACACTGTTCAGGCGTGTCCCTTCAAGTGTTGTGAAGTATGTCTGAGCTACGTGGTACAGCCACAATGTTCAGGCGTGTCCCTTCAAGTGTTGTGAAGTATGTCTGAGCTACGTGGTACAGCCACACTGTTCAGGCGTGTCCCTTCAAGTGTTGTGAAGTATGTCTGAGCTACGTGGTACAGCCACAATGTTCAGGCGTGTCCCTTCAAGTGTTGTGAAGTATGTCTGAGCTACGTGGTACAGCCACACTGTTCAGGCGTGTCCCTTCAAGTGTTGTGAAGTATGTCTGAGCTACGTGGTACAGCCACACTGTTCAGGCGTGTCCCTTCAAGTGTTGTGAAGTATGTCTGAGCTACGTGGTACAGCCACACTGTTCAGGCGTGTCCCTTCAATTGTTGTGAAGTATGTCTGAGCTACTTGGTACAGCCACACTGTTCAGGCGTGTCCCTTCAAGTGTTGTGAAGTATGTCTGAGCTACGTGGTACAGCCACACTGTTCAGGCGTGTCCCTTCAAGTGTTGTGAAGTATGTCTGAGCTACTTGGTACAGCCACACTGTTCAGGCGTGTCCCTTCAAGTGTTGTGAAGTATGTCTGAGCTACGTGGTACAGCCACACTGTTCAGGCGTGTCCCTTCAAGTGTTGTGAAGTATGTCTGAGCTACGTGGTACAGCCACACTGTTCAGGCGTGTCCCTTCAAGTGTTGTGAAGTATGTCTGAGCTACGTGGTACAGCCACACTGTTCAGGCGTGTCCCTTCAAGTGTTGTGAAGTATGTCTGAGCTACGTGGTACAGCCACACTGTTCAGGCGTGTCCCTTCAAGTGTTGTGAAGTATGTCTGCAAAAAGTGATTTTTGCAGACATACACGTACTTCAAGTACAGGGTTCTGGCCCAAGTACAGGGTTGACATGTTGGCTAGAGAAGAGTGGACCAAAGGACCTGTGTCCCCACCTGTGGTAAAGGGGCTCATCTGGTATACAGATGGGTCCAGAACCCGGGGGGGGGGGGTAGGGGCCGGAGTCTATGGGCAGCCCTTGGGTAGGAGGCTCAGTATTTCTCTAGGAAAATACGTAACAGTCTTCCAGGCTGAGATATATGCTATCCTGGCCTGCGCTTACGAAGTACAAGCTAACGCTAGATCACAGAAATACATTAGTATTTGCTCTGATAGTCAAGCAGCTTTGAAAGCTTTACAGGCTGCTAAAACAACGTCCCCATTAGTACGGCAATGCCAAAGGGCGTTGAGTGATATCTCCACCTATCACTCTGTGGGACTCTTTTGGGTCCCCGGACATTCTGGAATACGTGGAAATGAAATTCCCGATGACCTCGCAAGGGGGGGGGGGGTTCCGTTCACTGCTTTGTCGGACCGGAGCCGGTCGTGGGAGTCTCGAGGCAGAGTGTAAAGGAGAAAATTCAGTGCTGGTTGTAATGTGTGTACTTGTATTTACTGTATTTATTTTGTTTTGTAATTGTGTATAGTTGTTTTGTATTGTTAATTTTATGTATATATATATGTCCATTTGTATTGTGTGTACTAGTGTAAGGACTACTGCCACCGGGTGAAAACATTTGTATTGTGTGTACTAGTGTAAGGACTACTGCCACCGGGTGAAAACATTTGTATTGTGTGTACTAGTGTAGGGACTACTGCCACCGGGTGAAAACATTTGTATTGTGTGTACTAGTGTAAGGACTACTGCCACCGGGTAAAAACATTTGTATTATGTGTACTAGTGTAAGGACTACTGCCACCGGGTGAAAATATTTGTATTGTGTGAACTAGTGTAAGGACTACTGCCACCGGGTGAAAATATTTGTATTGTGTGTACTAGTGTAAGGACTACTGCCACCGGGTGAAAAAATTTGTATTGTGTGTACTAGTGTAAGGACTACTGCCACCGGGTGAAAACATTTGTATTGTGTGTACTAGTGTAAGGACTACTGCCACCGGGTGAAAACATTTGTATTGTGTGTACTAGTGTAAGGACTACTGCCACCGGGTGAAAACATTTGTATTGTGTGTACTAGTGTAAGGACTACTGCCACCGGTGAAAACATTTGTATTGTGTGTACTAGTGTAAGGACTACTGCCACCGGGTGAAAACATTTGTATTGTGTGTACTAGTGTAAGGACTACTGCCACCGGGTGAAAACATTTGTATTGTGTGTACTAGTGTAAGGACTACTGCCACCGGGTGAAAACCCAATTGCAGTAAATAATAATAATAATAATAATAATAATAATAATAATAATAAAGCCACAGAAATATCAGAAGGACCCAGAACATAAACAGCACATGACACTGTGGCAGGGACTTGCTGGCATTCAGAGACAGTCTCGAGAGTTGATCTCGGGCCCTCGTATTGCTGCTAAGACCAGGCTGCTGTCCTTTAAACAACAAATTCATTTGTGATCGCTGAACGTGAGCTAGCTGTTTGTATTAGCTGCAGTTGCAACGTCACAACAAAAGCACACCTCAACAGTAAAAGCCTTTAGTAAGTCAATGTTAAAACTCTTCACGAAAAAAAAATTTCTAGAATTAATAACGACGGCAGTACGATGACGGAAACCTGAAGTGAAGATCTTCGTTCCACCGAGTAGTGAAGATCTTCGTTCCACCGAGTAGTGAAGGTCTTCAGTCCACCGAGTAGTGAAGATCTTCGTTTCACCGTGTAGTGAAGATCTTCGTTCCACCGAGTAGTGAAGATCTTCGTTCCACCGAGTAGTGAAGATCTTCGTTCCACCGAGTAGTGAAGATCTTCGTTCCACCGAGTAGTGAAGATCTTCGTTCCACCGAGTAGTGAAGGTCTTCAGTCCACCGAGTAGTGAAGATCTTCGTTTCACCGTGTAGTGAAGATCTTCGTTCCACCGAGTAGTGAAGATCTTCGTTCCACCGAGTAGTGAAGATCTTCGTTCCACCGAGTAGTGAAGATCTTCGTTCCACCGAGTAGTGAAGATCTTCGTTCCACCGAGTAGTGAAGGTCTTCAGTCCACCGAGTAGTGAAGATCTTCGTTCCACCGAGTAGTGAAGATCTTCGTTCCACCGAGTAGTGAAGATCTTTGTTCCACCGAGTAGTGAAGATCTTCATTCCACCGAGTAGTGAAGATCTTCGTTCCACCGAGTAGTGAAGGTCTTCAGTCTACCGAGTAGTGAAGATCTTCGTTTCACCGAGTAGTGAAGATCTTCGTTCCACCGAGTAGTGAAGATCTTCGTTCCACCGAGTAGTGAAGATCTTCGTTCCACCGAGTAGTGAAGATCTTCGTTCCACCGAGTAGTGAAGATCTTCGTTCCACCGAGTAGTGAAGGTCTTCAGTCCACCGAGTAGTGAAGATCTTCGTTTCACCGTGTAGTGAAGATCTTCGTTCCACCGAGTAGTGAAGATCTTCGTTCCACCGAGTAGTGAAGATCTTCGTTCCACCGAGTAGTGAAGATCTTCGTTCCACCGAGTAGTGAAGATCTTCGTTCCACCGAGTAGTGAAGGTCTTCAGTCCACCGAGTAGTGAAGATCTTCGTTTCACCGTGTAGTGAAGATCTTCGTTCCACCGAGTAGTGAAGATCTTCGTTCCACCGAGTAGTGAAGATCTTCGTTCCACCGAGTAGTGAAGATCTTCGTTCCACCGAGTAGTGAAGATCTTCGTTCCACCGAGTAGTGAAGGTCTTCAGTCCACCGAGTAGTGAAGATCTTCGTTCCACCGAGTAGTGAAGATCTTCGTTCCACCGAGTAGTGAAGATCTTTGTTCCACCGAGTAGTGAAGATCTTCATTCCACCGAGTAGTGAAGATCTTCGTTCCACCGAGTAGTGAAGGTCTTCAGTCTACCGAGTAGTGAAGATCTTCGTTTCACCGAGTAGTGAAGATCTTCGTTCCACCGAGTAGTGAAGATCTTCGTTCCACCGAGTAGTGAAGATCTTCGTTCCACCGAGTAGTGAAGATCTTCGTTCCACCGAGTAGTGAAGGTCTTCAGTCCACCGAGTAGTGAAGATCTTCGTTTCACCGTGTAGTGAAGATCTTCGTTCCACCGAGTAGTGAAGATCTTCGTTCCACCGAGTAGTGAAGATCTTCGTTCCACCGAGTAGTGAAGATCTTCGTTCCACCGAGTAGTGAAGATCTTCGTTCCACCGAGTAGTGAAGATCTTCGTTCCACCGAGTAGTGAAGATCTTCGTTCCACCGAGTAGTGAAGATCTTCGTTCCACCGAGTAGTGAAGATCTTCGTTCCACCGAGTAGTGAAGGTCTTCAGTCCACCGAGTAGTGAAGATCTTCGTTTCACCGTGTAGTGAAGATCTTCGTTCCACCGAGTAGTGAAGATCTTCGTTCCACCGAGTAGTGAAGATCTTCGTTCCACCGAGTAGTGAAGATCTTCGTTCCACCGAGTAGTGAAGATCTTCGTTCCACCGAGTAGTGAAGATCTTCGTTCCACCGAGTAGTGAAGGTCTTCAGTCCACCGAGTAGTGAAGATCTTCGTTTCACCGAGTAGTGAAGATCTTCGTTCCACCGAGTAGTGAAGATCTTTGTTCCACCAAGTAGTGAAGATCTTCGTTCCACCGAGTAGTGAAGATCTTCGTTCCACCGAGTAGTGAAGATCTTTGTTCCACCGAGTAGTGAAGATCTTCGTTCCACCAAGTAGTGAAGATCTTCGTTCCACCGAGTAGTGAAGATCTTCGTTCCACCCAGTAGAACCCTCTCAATTCGCGGACCTGTCGTTGATAAACATCTGTCTACAGTAAAACCTGCGCTTCTCTGGGATATTACGCAGCGTAGAGTGGCAATTCCGTACCGACGTTTCGGGACAACCTATCGGTTCCATCTTCTTTTTGTGAGTGTATTACAGCTCTCTCGGCCGTCTCTCGCATCCTCTTCTCCAAACCTCTCTATTTTTCCATTGGTCATCTTCTAGACCACTTCTATGCATGTCCTTTTCCACTTGCTTCTTCCAATCTTCTGGGGTCTACCTCTTTTTCGTCTACAGGTGGGTGCCACTGAAGTATCTTCTTTGACCAGCGATGATGTCCCATTCTTCTAACATGCCCCTACCACTTCCATTTTGTCTATCACATTTTTCCCCTATTCTTTCTTCTCTCTATATCTTCATCGGCGATCCTCTGCAGTCTTCATACCCTAGAGCTTCTTCTCATAAAGTCCATATCTACAGCTTCCAGCCTTTCTTTGTCCCTCTTCGTTATTCCCCAAACCTCCGATCCGTATAGCAATACGCTTTCTACTATTGTCTCGTATATTCTTTTCTTAGTCTATTTCTTGATGTTTTTGCCCATAGGATGGACTTTAATTTGTTTACTGCTAGCTTAGCTTGACCTACCCTATTGGATATTTCTTTTTCACTGGATCCTTCACCCGAAATAGTTACTCCTAAGTATTTGTAATCGTCGCAAACCTCGATGACCTGACCCATCTTCAAGGGTCAATAAGTTGTTCCGGACAAGTTTGAAGCCGCTTGTTGACGCACGTAGTACTTCCTTCCGCCCTCAACACTTGCCTATCGCAATACCCACCCTGAACTCACTCTGTCCCTGGCAGTTGGTTGAAATTAAATTTGGCTCTTTCAAACTACAGTAGAATGTCGATTATGCGAAATAAGGGGGCGGACCTGATTTCGGATAAGCAAAATTTCGGATAATTCGGAAATTCGGCTTGACGTGATAAGGTGCAATACAAATAACATATATTCATAAACACGCCTTATGTTAATAACATTTACGGCACAACAAACTGTACGATATTTACAGGTACAGTCAGCACTGTCAACTGTACGATATTTACAGGTACAGTCCGCACATGTCAACTTTTGACAACAAACTGACAGTGAGAGGCTCAGAGGTGTCTCGCGGCAGGCAGCTCTGGGAATCGGGTGAAAAAAGACGTTTCGGTTAACCCGAGTCTCGGTTAAGCGAAGTTCGGGTAACCGAGGTTCTGCTGTAAATTCATTTTCGGTTGGCCAACCAGGGCAGCTTTAGTAATGAGTACTTAATTTTGCATAATCCTGTTGTTTTTTCTTCAATGGCTCGACAGCCCCTAGGGGGCCTAGGCCTCGTCATTGTACGACGTTTCACGATCACACTCAGACACACCACACTCGGTAGGACTCCTCTGTACGAGTGATCAGCCCGTCGCAGAGACCTCTACCTGACAACACACAACACTCACAACAGACAGACATCCATGCCGTAGGCGGGATTCGAACCCGCAATCCCAGTAAGCGAGCGGCCGCAGACCCACGCCTTAGACCGCGCGGCCACTGCGATCGGCAATGCTGTTGCTTTAGTCATGGTTAATTAATTTCACATAGTTATGTTTTTTATTCACAGCTTGTTTCCTTGATCACTATTTTCTTCTTATTATTATTATTATTATTATTTGTATTATTATTATTTCAAACAAGCAGTAATCTTGAGGCCAAATGGACGCCACGTTTATCGGACTCCTGCCTATCTGGTTGTATTGACCTTGTCTTTTCTCGGCACGTGATTGTTTGTGAGACGAAATAAAGGAAGGCTAAAGAACTACTAAAAACAGTGCGGGGCATTTTACGCGAGGAATGCGTTGCTTAAGACCTTAAGGAACTACAGACTGATTAAGACCTTAAGGAACTACAGACTGATTAAGACCTTAAGGAACTACAGAGATTAAGACCTTGCGGAACTACAGGCTGATTAAGACCTTAAGGAACTACAGACAGATTAAGACCTTAAGAAACTACAGACAGTTTGGGACCTTGCGAAACTACATACTGATTAAGACCTGAAGGAACTACAGACTGATTAAGACCTTAAGGAACTACAGACAGATTGGGACCTTGCGAAACTACAGACTGATTAAGACCTTAAGGAACTACAGACTGATTAAGACCTTAAGGAACTACAGACTGATTAAGATCTTAAGGAACTACAGACTGATTAAGGCCTTGAGGAACTACAGACTGATTAAGACCTTAAGGAACTACAGACTGATTAAGATCTTAAGGAACTACAGACTGATTAAGGCCTTGAGGAACTACAGACTGATTAAGACCTTAAGGAACTACAGACTGATTAAGATCTTAAGGAACTACAGACTGATTAAGGCCTTGAGGAACTACAGACTGATTAAGACCTTAAGGAACTACAGACTGATTAAGACCTTAAGGAACTACAGACTGATTAAGGCCTTGAGGAACTACAGACTGATTAAGACCTTTAGGAACTACAGACTAAGATCTTAAGGAACTACAGACTGATATTCCCACAGGAATATCAGGTAGCGAGGATACGTTCTCGGAGCGCATACAGCTTCAACCACTGTAGCGTACTTTGTATTTTAAACATACTCTTTAACCACAATATAAATATATAAACAATACATTTAATTACTGACAAATCAATCGATGTATTACGCCGCCTGAAAAACAGGAAGAAGTCATACTCCGACGACACGAAAGGAGCATAACATTCAACAGACTCCTATTACGGCGCGTCCTTTCCCCGCTTGATGTTCAAAACCGGTCTCAGTAAACGGAAGGTCTTTTAGTGAGGAAACACTGGACTAATGACGGAGATTTTCGTCTTTTTCTTCTCTGTGGATTTCTTGGTAAGCAGAAACGCCTCTTATCGTCTGCCGCGCTGCCGATTTGCGTTTTTGCTTTCGCGCTATCTCGAATTCGATCAAAATGCAGCTGCACTGTAGGTTTAATGGGACAGTGAGAGATCGTTAGTGCTGCTCTTCATTCCTGAGTCTGAGTCAGGCCTGCGACTTCATTTGACAAAAATATCGGTCACATTCACATAAAAAAGAATTTTTCGGCATAGGGAAATGAAATGATCAGAATTGAAAACGCTTCTTAAACATTGTACTTACTTAAGTTTAAATAAACATAATTAAAAACACTTTAATATTATAATTAGCCTTATGACTTTCAGATCCAGAAGCTGAGACATCCATTCTGGGTCCTGAGTTCTATTCCAGAGAGTGATATCTTGAGATCTGGTGTCACAGCAAAATATATAAGGTTTTGATTTTTAATTTAGTTACATTGGAGAAAGTCGGTTTATACAACTAAGTTAAAAATGTTAGGGTATCACTTCTCCATGGAGACACAGAAGCTTGCAACATCAGGATATCACTTCTCCATGGAGACACAGAAGCCTGCAAAATCAGGGTATCACTTCTCCATGGAGACACAGAAGCTTGCAACATCAGGATATCACTTCTCCATGGAGACAAAGAAGCCTGCAACATCAGGATATCACTTCTCCATGGAGACAAAGAAGCCTGCAACATCAGGATATCACTTCTCCATGGAGACAAAGAAGCCTGCAACATCAGGATATCACTTCTCCATGGAGACAAAGAAGCCTGCAACATCAGGATATCACTTCTCCATGGAGACAAAGAAGCCTGCAACATCAGGATATCACTTCTCCACGGAGACACAGAAGCTTGCAACATCAGGATATCACTTCTCCATGGAGACACAGAAGCTTGCAACATCAGGATATCACTTCTCCATGGAGACACAGAAGCTTGCAACATCAGGATATCACTTCTCCATGGAGACACAGAAGCTTGCAACATCAGGATATCACTTCTCCATGGAGACACAGAAACCTGCAACATCAGGATATCACTTCTCCATGGAGACACAGAAGCCTGCAACATCAGCATATCACTTCTCCATGGAGACACAGAAACCTGCAACATCAGGATATCACTTCTCCATGGAGACACAGAAGCCTGCAACATCAGGATATCACTTCTCCATGGAGACACAGAAGCTTGCAAAACCAGGATATCACTTCTCCATGGAGACACAGAAGCTTGCAACATCAGGATATCACTTCTCCATGGAGACACAGAAACCTGCAACATCAGGATATCACTTCTCCATGGAGACACAGAAGCCTGCAACATCAGGATATCACTTCTCCATGGAGACACAGAAGCTTGCAACAACAGGATATCACTTCTCCATGGAGCCACAGAAACCTGCAACATCAGGATATCACTTCTCCATGGAGACACAGAAGCCTGCAACATCAGGATATCACTTCTCCATGGAGACAAAGAAGCCTGCAACATCAGGATATCACTTCTCCATGGAAACAAAGAAGCCTGCAACATTAGGATATTACTTCTCCATGAAGCTGACAGTAACAACTAGTGTGAGGACAGTGTTGCCAAACTTTGCAAATAAAAAAGCCTGAGGGTAAGCGAAAATTGTCACAGTTACGCACTTCACTATCTCGGTTAAGTATCTAAACGTAAAGTCACCAGAATTCGTAATGCTCAGTTATGGATACGGCAGTGACGCAGCTGCACTTAATTAAAAGCTTTACTTAATAATTACGCCAAAGCCACATGAATGGTAGGAAACTTAGTTTTGGTTTTGTAATGTTTGTTTGACTTGCCGGTGTGTGCAGCACAACACTGCACAAATCCAACTGTTACTAGTCCCTTAAATACATTTATTTATAACAGGAACTAGCGCCATCGTCATTATCATCATAATTATCATCGCCCATCATTTTGTCACGCCCTTGCTAATGTGTTCTTGAGGTGGACATTCTGATGTGCGCGATACATCAAATACTTACTGAGAACGCTTCAGTTAATACAGATTCACGCTTCGTTCGATTGACCCCAGGAAAAGAACCGTGGCGTTGCTGTGAGTAGACGGCTGGGTGGGACTCAGAGGCGGTCATGAGGCCTTGCAGAAGAGAAACATTTCTTGCCCCAGCCGGCCGCGAGTCGAACCCGGGATCGTCCATACCTTGGCCTAGTCACTATACAGACTGCGTCAGACCAGCTCCGAAATACGCCATAATACCTTTTGAATATTATCCCAACCATTCGTTCACGGGGGGGGGGGGGGGGGGGGGGGGGGGGGGGAGACTAACAGACCCTCAGACTAGCCACAAAAAGTCACGCAACATGAAGCCACTGTCTGAGACCTACTGTTTGGACAAGATAGGAAAATGCACATGAGAGACGTAACGTAACTTTGAGTGTCACAAGTGCGTATAGCATGGGTTGACGGTAACAGGTTTGTAGGTCTAAATGTTTGTATACATACATATACATACATATATACATATGTATATATATATATATGTACATATGTATATATGTATGTACATGCATATATACATATGTACATATATATATGTGTATATGTATATATATATGTACATGCATATATACATATGTACATACATATATACATATACATATACGTATATACATACATTACATACAGACATACATATATATACATACATAAAACACATACATACATATATACATGTATATATACATACACGCATACATACATACAGACATACATATATATATATATATATATACATTCGTACATGCATACATACATGCATACATACAGACATACATACATGCATGCATACATACAGTAATACATATATACATACAGACATACAATATACGAGCTTATATACAAACATATATATATACATATATACAGACATACATACATACATACATACATACATGTATACATACGTACATATATACATACATACACATATATATATACATTCATTATTTCATATTACTACGTTCGCACGTACAACCGAACAAACTAACTAACTCACAAGAGCAGAGCCCTTCTTGGGAAGCTACTAGTTCCCCATCTAGCCAAGAAATTTCCAGAATTTTTATGCCAAAAAAGGAACACGGCTTGCTGAGGATAAAACAAGGACATGGTTTGTAACACGGCTTGTTGAGGACACAACAAGGACACGGTTTGTAACACGGCTTGCTGAGGACAAAACAAGGACATGGTTTGTAACACGGCTTGCTGAGGACACAACAAAGACATGGTTTGTAACACGGCTTGCTGAGGACACAACAAGGACACGGTTTGTAACACGGCTTGCTGAGGACACAAGGACAAGTTTTGTAACACGGCTTGCTGAGGACACAACAAGGATACGGTTTGTAACACGGCTTGTTGAGGACACAACAAGGACACGGTTTGTAACACGGCTTGTGAGGACACAACAAGGATACGGTTTGTAACACGGCTTGTTGAGGACACAACAAGGACACGGTTTGTAACACGGCTTGCTGAGGACACAACAAGGACACGGTTTGTAACACGGATTGCTGAGGACACAACAAGGACACGGTTTGTAACACGGCTTGCTGAGGACACAACAGGACAACGGTTTGTAACACGGCTTGCTGAGGACACAACAAGGACACGGTTTGTAACACGGCTTGCTGAGGACACAACAAGGACACGGTTTGTAACACGGCTTGCTGAGGACAAAACAAGGACATGGTTTGTAACACGGCTTGCTGAGGACACAACAAGGATACGGTTTGTAACACGGCTTGTTGAGGACACAACAAGGACACGGTTTGTATCACGGCTTGCTGAGGACACAACAAGGACACGGTTTGTAACACGGCTTGCTGAGGACACAACAAGGACACGGTTTGAAATCACGCAGCACGGACCGTCCAGTTCAAACAAAGAAGCAAGAAACGAATTAACAAAATAAAGGTTTAGAAGAACATGCAAAATCGTAGGTGACATTCTTTTGTTATTATGCGAAACTGCTTAGAACAATAAAATGCACAATATAGCTTGCGAAATTAGTGGCCAGACTTGCTGCAGACTTCCAGGCTATTTGCCAATGTCACGCAGCAGGCAGTTACGTGAGCTTTTAGGCTATTATCTATAGAGTTATTTAGACAATTAGGCAATTACAAGTGATGACGTTACATATTTACAACATTCTGTGTCATCAGAGTAAATACTGCAAATCGATAGATTTACTTTACACTTTACACTAAATTAAATAACCATGGGTTTTACACATCGTAAATTTTGCCTGTAATCGCACATTTTATAAACTTACATTGAATTTAAATTAACTAGCCTTATTAAATATTTCCTACTTGGTACAGGCGTGTGGCATACATAGCTAGTGATACAACGTGTGGCATATATAGCTAGTGATACAACGCGTGGCATATATAGCTAGTGATAAAACGTTGTGGCATATATAGCTAGTGATACAACGTGTGGCATATATAGCTAGTGATACAACGTGTGGCATATATAGCTAGTGATACAACGTGTGGCATACATAGCTAGTGATACAACGTGTGGCATACATAGCTAGTCATACAACGTGTGGCATATATAGCTAGTGATACAACGTGTGGCATACATAGCTAGTCATACAACGTGTGGCATACATAGCTAGTGATACAACGTGTGGCATACATAGCTAGTCATACAACGTGTCACTGTCCTCACCTCACCTCACGCTATTCGGGGACGCGCTGATAAGGCATAGCTTCACGTTAGTAAACCGTTTTAAGCGTTTCATCTGTTTACGTAACTGTTTGAAACAAAAAGTAACGTTTGCTCCATGACAACGAAGAAAAACACTGCTGCTAAGGATTAATTGAGGTAGAAATTTCTTTTTACTAATCCCTGGCGGCGATAACATGAACTAAAAGAAACTGCCTGAGATATGAGTGCAATTGTACTTGCGCGATACCTGCGGCTCTGGAGCTGTAACTGTTTGACCACGTGTGCGACTGAGTGGAGACAGAGAGGAGCAGTCGAGCTACTCTTGATGTAGGACTTTTGTACAATGTAAAACCAAAACATGGCGGCCATGCGAAATTTCCATTTAACTTTCAGTTTGATAGCAACGGATAATGAACGATGGGAGGTCAGTGCACGATACTTGGTAAGAAGGTAGAATGTAGACATTCGTATAAAGCAGAGTAACGGCTCTTATATCCGGCAAGTTCGCTCTGACAGCATCTTTCCTTATATTCCATTGTGTTTGATTCTGCTGATCTCAAAGAACAACCGCTTTATGATGTAACTGCGCCTAGAACACCTGCAGGCTGTGAACACCGTCCTGTATTTGTTGCTTTTCCGCCACAGTCCACGTTAAAAATGTCTTTGATAAGCCAAGTTATGCACTGCCAAAAGCCACACATCGCACCGCCATGTTCTACAGTCGTGCTGCATGAACGAACTTTTGCTGTACATTTAAAGTGTTCTTTATGGGTAACGTCAGTCGCAAATGTGGCAACGTTACGTGAGACAAATGTGACGCAGTCAGTTAAAAATGTGGCAACGTTACGTGAGACAAATGTGACGCAGTCAGTTACAAATGTGGCAACGTTACGTGAGACAAATGTGACGCAGTCAGTTACAAATGTGGCAACGTTACGTGAGACAAATGTGACGCAGTCAGTCGCAAATGTGGCAACGTTACGTGAGACAAATGTGACGCAGTCAGTTACAAATGTGGCAACGTTACGTGAGACAAATGTGACGCAGTCAGTTACAAATGTGGCAACGTTACGTGAGACAAATGTGACGCAGTCAGTCGCAAATGTGACAACGTTACGTGAGACAAATGTGACGCAGTCAGTCGCAAATGTGGCAACGTTACGTGAGACAAATGTGACGCAGTCAGTCGCAAATGTGGCAACGTTACGTGAGACAAATGTGACGCAGTCAGTCGCAAATGGATCTCCGGAGGAGATGAATTAAAAAATTTTTGAAGGTTCAGCAAGTCATGTCGTCGTAAAAAAAGAACTTTGACCTTGGGGCACTACACAATGCGACGCGGAATTACGACGATGCAGCGCGCTGAGACTGCAAGGTCATAGCAGCACCTTGAAAGTACAGGAATTCCCCAACTTACGTCAGTGGATCTTTCCGCATTCCTATG
>JAJKFL010000082.1:0-33401 GCA_021186555.1 Reticulitermes speratus
GCCATAGTTGTATTTCACTCTTTCTGATTACTCAACATATGAGACATAAAATTTTTACTTGTAACGTCATTAGAACTGATGTAGCGTTAATCAGTATAGTTCGTTTTTACTTCAACTTAAAACAAGAAAATGACATCATATGCAGACGAAACTATTAGACAGACTCGGGTTTTACCTTTCCCTAAATTTATACAAACAATAATCTTGTTAACGGTTAAAGATAGAATTGTATCAATTCAGCGTTTTAGAAGCTGAAAACGCTTAAAAATTACAAATGAGTTTTCTAGGAACGTCAATGTCTAAGAACTAAATTTTAGTACACAAATCCATTATTCCTATTGTTAAAATACTAAACAACGCCATAGTTGTATTTCACTCTTTCTGATTACTCAACATATGAGACATAAAGTTTTTAATTTTAACGTCAGTAGAACTGATGTAGCTTTAATCAGTAAAGTTCGTGTTACTTCAACTTAAAACAAAGAAATAACATCATATGCAAACGATACTATTAGACAGACTCGGGTATTACCTTTCCCTAAATTTATACAAACAATAATCTTGTTACAGTTAAATATAGAATTGTTTAAATTCAGCGTTTTAGAAGCTGAAAACGCTTAATAATTCAAATGTGTTTTCTCGGAACGTCAATGTCTAAGAACTAAATTTTAGTACACATATCGATTATTCCTATTGTCAAGATACTAAAGAACGCCATAGTTGTATTTCACGCTTTTTGATTACTCAACATATGAGACAAAATTTTTACTCGTAACGTCAGTAGGACTGATGAAGCGTTAATCAGTAAAGCTCGTTTTTACTTCAACTTAAAACAAAGAAATGACATCATATGCAAACGAAACTATTAGACAGACTCGGGTTTTACCTTTCCCTAAATTTATACAAACAATAATCTTATTAACGGTTAAAGATAAAATTTTTTCAATTCAGCGTTTTAGAAGCTGAAAACGCTTAAAAATTACAAATGAGTTTTCTCGGAACGTCATTGTCTAAGAACTAAATTTTTAGTACACAAAATCCATTATTCCTATTGTCAAAATACTAAACAACGCCATAGTTATATTTCACTCTTTCTGATTACTCAACATATGAGACATAAAATTTTTACTTGTAACGTCAGTAGAACTTACGTAGCGTTAATCAGTAAAGTTCGTTTTTAATTCAACTTAAAACAAAGAAATGACTTCATTTGCAAACGAAACTATTAGACAGACTCGGGTTTTACCTTTCCCTAAATTTATACAAACAATAATCTTGTTTACGGTTAAAGTTAAAATTGTTAAATTCAGCGTTTTAGAAGCTGAAAACGCTTAAAAATTTCAAATGTGTTTTCTCGGAACGTCAATGTCTAAGAACTAAATTTTAGTACACAAATCCATTATTCCTATTGTCAAAATACTAAACAACGCCATAGTTGTATTTCACTCTTTCTGATTACTCAACATATGAGACATAAAATTTTTACTTGTAACGTCAGTAGAACTTACGTAGCGTTAATCAGTAAAGTTCGTTTTTACTTCAACTTAAAACAAAGAAATGACATCATATGCAAACGAAACTATTAGACAGACGCGGGGTTTACCTTTCCCTAAATTTATACAAACAATAATCTTGTTAACGGTTAAAGATAGAATTGTTTCAATTCAGCGTTTTAGAAGCTGAAAACGCTTAAAAATTACAAATGAGTTTTCTCGAACGTCAATGTCTAAGAACTAAATTTTAGTACACAAATCCATTATTCCTATTGTCAAAATACTAAACAACGCCATAGTTGTATTTCACTCTTTCTGATTACTCAACATATGAGACATAAAATTTTTAATTTTAACGTCAGTAGATCTGATGTAGCGTTAATCAGTAAAGTTCGTGTTACTTCAACTTAAAACAAAGAAATGACATCATATGCAAACGAAACTATTAGACAGACTCGGGTTTTACCTTTCCCTAAATTTATACAAACAATAATCTTGTTTACGATTAAAGTTAGAATTGTTTAATTCAGCGTTTTAAAAGCTGAAAACGCTTAAATATTTCAAATGAGTTTTCTCGAACGTCAATGTCTAAGAACTAAATTTTATTACACATATCGATTATTCCTAATGTCAAGATACTAAAGAACGCCATAGTTGTATTTCACTCTTTCTGATTACTTAACATATGAGACAAAATTTTTACTTGTAACGTCAGTAGAACTGATGTAGCGTTAATTAATAAAGTTGTAATTTACTTCAACTTAAAACAAAGAAATGTCATCATATGCAAACGAAACTATTAGACAGACTCGGGTTTTACCTTTCCCTAAATTTATACAAACAATAATCTTGTTAACGGTTAAAGATAGAAATGTTTCAATTCAGCATTTTAGAAGCTGAAAACGCTTAAAAATTACAAATGAGTTTTCTCGAACGTCAATGTCTAAGAACTAAATTTTAGTACACAAATCCATTATTCCTATTGTCAAAATACTAAACAACGCCATAGTTGTATTTCACTCTTAATGATTACTCAACATATGAGACATAAAATTTTTACTTGTAACGTCAGTAGAACTGATGTAGCGTTAATCAGTAAAGTTCGTTTTTACTTCAACTTAAAACAAAGAAATGACATATTATGCAAACGAAACTTTTAGACAGACTGGGGTTTTACCTTTCCCTATATTTATACAAACAATAATCTTGTTTACGGTTAAAGTTAGAATTGTTTAAATTCAGCGTTTTAGAAGCTGAAAAAGCTTAAATATTTCAAATGAGATTTCTTGGAACGTCAATGTCTAAGAACTAAATTTTAGTACACATATCGATTATTCCAATTGTCAAGATACTAAAGAACGCCATAGTTGTATTTCAGTCTTTCTGATTACTCAACTTATGAGACATAAAATTTTTACTTGTAACGTCAGTAGAACTGATGTAGCGTTAATCAGTATAGTTCGTTTTTACTTCAACTTAAAACAAGAAAATGACATCATATGCAGACGAAACTATTAGACAGACTCGGGTTTTACCTTTCCCTAAATTTATACAAACAATAATCTTGTTAACGGTTAAAGATAGAATTGTTTCAATTCAGCGTTTTAGAAGCTGAAAACGCTTAAAAATTACAAATGAGTTTTCTCGGAACGTCAATGTCTAAGAACTAAATTTTAGTACACAAATCCATTATTCCTATTGTTAAAATACTAAACAACGCCATAGTTGTATTTCACTCTTTCTGATTACTCAACATATGAGACATAAAGTTTTTAATTTTAACGTCAGTAGAACTGATGTAGCGTTAATCAGTAAAGTTCGTGTTACTTCAACTTAAAACAAAGAAATAACATCATATGCAAACGATACTGTTAGACAGACTCGGGTTTTACCTTTCCCTAAATATATACAAACAATAATCTTGTTTACGGTTAAATATAGAATTGTTTAAATTCAGCGTTTTAGAAGCTGAAAACGCTTAATATTTCAAATGTGTTTTCTCGGAACGTCAATGTCTAAGAACTAAATTTTAGTACACATATCGATTATTCCTATTGTCAAGATACTAAAGAACGCCATAGTTGTATTTCACTCTTTTTGATTACTCAACATATGAGACAAAATTTTTACTCGTAACGTCAGTAGGACTGATGAAGCGTTAATCAGTAAAGTTCGTTTATACTTCAACTTAAAACAAAGAAATGACATCATATGCAAACGAAACTATTAGACAGACTCGGGTTTTACCTTTCCCTAAATTTATACAAACAATAATCTTATTAACGGTTAAAGATAGAATTTTTTAAATTCAGCGTTTTAGATGCTGAAAACGCTTAAAAATTACAAATGAGTTTTCTCGGAACGTCATTGTCTAAGAACTAAATTTTAGTACACAAAATCCATTATTCCTATTGTCAAAATACTAAACAACGCCATAGTTTATTTCACTCTTTCTGATTACTCAACATATGAGACATAAAATTTTTACTTGTAACGTCAGTAGAACTTACGTAGCGTTAATCAGTAAAGTTCGTTTTTAATTCAACTTAAAACAAAGAAATGACTTCATTTGCAAACGAAACTATTAGACAGACTCGGGTTTTACCTTTCCCTAAATTTATACAAACAATAATCTTATTAACGGTTAAAGTTAGAATTGTTTAAATTCAGCGTTTTAGAAGCTGAAAACGCTTAAAAACTTCAAAAGTATTTTCTCGGAACGTCAATGTCTAAGAACTAAATTTTAGTACACAAATCCATTATTCCTATTGTCAAAATACTAAACAACGCCATAGTTGTATTTCACTCTTTCTGATTACTCAACATATGAGACATAAAATTTTACTTGTAACGTCAGTAGAACTGATGTAGCCTTAATCAGTAAAGTTCGGTTTAACTTCAACTTAAAACAAAGAAATGACTTCATATGCAAACGAAACTATTAGACAGACTCGGGTTTTACCTTTCCCTAAATTTATACAAAAAATAATCTTGTTTACGATTAAAGTTAGAATTGTTTAATTTCAGCGTTTTAAAAGCTGAAAACGCTTAAATATTTCAAATGAGTTTTCTCGGAACGTCAATGTCTAAGAACTAAATTTTATTACACATATCGATTATTCCTAATGTCAAGATACTAAAGAACGCCATAGTTGTATTTCACTCTTTCTGATTACTCAACATATGAGACAAAATTTTTACTTGTAACGTCAGTAGAACTGATGTAGCGTTAATTAGTAAAGTTGTAATTTACTTCAACTTAAAACAAAGAAATGTCATCATATGCAAACGAAACTATTAGACAGACTCGGTTTTACCTTTCCCTAAATTTATACAAACAATAATCTTGTTTACGGTTAAAGTTAGAATTGTTAAAATTCAGCATTTTAGAAGCTGAAAACGCTTAAAAATTTCAAATGCGTTTTCTCGGAACGTCAATGTCTAAGAACTAAATTTAAGTAAACAAATCCATTATTCCTATTGTCAAAATACTAAACAACGCCATAGTTGTATTTCACTCTTATGATTACTCAACATATGAGACATAAAATTTTTACTTGTAACGTCAGTAGAACTGATGTAGCGTTAATCAGTAAAGTTCGTTTTTACTTCAACTTAAAACAAAGAAATGACATCATATGCAAACGAAACTATTAGACAGACTCGGGTTTTACCTTTCCCTAATTTATACAAACAATAATCTTGTTTACGGTTAAAGTATAAATTGTTTAAATTCAGCGTTTTAGAAGCTGAAAACGCTTAAATATTCAAATGAGTTTTCTCGGAACGTCAATGTCTAAGAACTAAATTTTAGTACACATATCGATTATTCCAATTGTCAAGATACTAAAGAACGCCATAGTTGTATTTCACTCTTTCTGATTACTCAACATATGAGACATAAAATTTTTACTTGTAACGTCAGTAGAACTGATGTAGCGATAATCAGTAAAGTTCGTTTTTACTTCAACTTAAAACAAGAAAATGACATCATATGCAGACGAAACTATTAGACAGACTCGGTTTTACCTTTCCCTAAATTTATACAAACAATAATCTTGTAACGGTTAAAGATACAATTGTTTCAATTCAGCGTTTTAGAAGCTGAAAACGCTTAAAATTACAAATGAGTTTTCTCGGAACGTCAATGTCTAAGAACTAAATTTTAGTACACAAATCCATTATTCCTATTGTCAAAATACTAAACAACGCCATAGTTGTATTTCACTCTTTTGATTACTCAACATATGAGAATAAAATTTTTACTTGTAACGTCAGTAGAACTGATGTAGCGTTAATCAGTAAAGTTCGTTTTTACTTCAACTTAATACAAAGAAATGACATATATGCAAACGAAACATTTAGACAGACTCGGGTTTTACCTTTCCCTAAATTTATACAAACATATATCTTGTTTACAGTTAAAGTTAGAAATGTTTAAATTCAGCGTTTTAGAAGCTGAAAACGCTTAATATTCAAATGAGTTTTCTCGAACGTCAATGTCTAAGAACTAAATTTTAGTACACATATCGATTATTTAATGTCAAGATACTAAAGAACGCCTAGTTGTAATTTCACATTTCTGATTACTCAACATATGAAGACATAAATTTTTAATCTTGTAACGTCAGTAAACTGACTGTAGCGTAATCAGTATAGTTCGTTTTTACTTCAACTTAAACAAAAAATGACATCATATGTAACGAAACTATTAGACAGACTCGGGTTTTACCTTTACTAAATAAAAACATATGTCTCATATGTTGAGTAATCAGAAAAGTGAAATACAACTAGGCGTTTTAGTATTTGACAATAGGAAAATGATTTGTGTACTAAAATTTAGTTTTTAGACATTGACGTTCCGAGAAAACACATTTGAAATTTTTAAGCGTTTTCAGCTTCTAAAACGCTGAATTTAAACAATTCTAACTTTAACCGCAAACATGATTATTTTTGTATAAATCTAGGGAAAGGTAAAACCCGAGTCTGTCTAATAGTTTCGTTATGCATATGAAGTCATTTCTTTGTTTAAGTAAAAAAACGAACTTACTGATTACGCTACATCAGTTCTACTGACGTTACAAGTAAAAAATTTTGTCTCATATGTTGAGTAATCAGAAAGAGTGAAATACAACTATGGCGTTTTTAGTATTTGACAATAGGAATAATGGATTTGTGTACTAAATTTAGTTCTTAGACATTGACGTTCCGAGAAACACATTGAAATTTTTAAGCGTTTTCAGCTTCTAAAAACGCTGAATTGTAAACAATTCTAACTTTAACCATAAACAAGATTATTGTTTGTATAAATTTAGGGAAAGGTAAACCCAGTCTTTCTAATAGTTTGTTATACATATGATGTCATTCTTTTAAGTTAAGTAAAAAACGAACTTTACTGATTGACGCTACATCAATTCTACTGACGTTACAGTAAAAATTTTGTCTCATATGTTGAGTAATCAGAAAGAGTGAAATACAACTATGGCGTTTTTAGTATCTTGACAATAGGAATAATGGATTTGTGTACTAAAATTTAGTTTCTTAGACATTGACGTTCCGAGAAAACACATTTGAAATTTTTAAGCGTTTTCAGCTTCTAAAACGCTGAATTTAAACAATTCTAACTTTAACCGTAAACAGATTATTGTTTGTATAAATTTAGGGAAAGGTAAAACCCGAGTCTGTCTAATAGTTTCGTTTGCATATGATGTCATTTCTTGTTTTAAGTTGAAGTAAAAACGAACTTTACTGATTGACGCTACATCAATTCTACTGACGTTACAGTAAAAATTTATGTCTCATATGTTGAGTAATCAGAAAGAGTGAAATACAACTATGGCGTTTTTAGTATTTTGACAATAGGAATAATGGATTTGTGTACTAAAATTTAGTTCTTAGACATTGACGTTCCGAGAAAACTCATTTGAAATTTTTAAGCGTTTTCAGCTTCTAAAACGCTGAATTTAAACAATTCTATCTTTAACCGTAAACAAGATTATTGTTTGTATAAATTTAGGGAAAGGTAAAACCCAGTCTTTCTAATAGTTTTGTATACATATGATGTCATTTCTTTGTTTTAAGTTGAAGTAAAAACGAACTTTACTGATTGACGCTACATCAATTCTACTGACGTTACGAGTAAAAATTTTGTCTCATATGTTGAGTAATCAGAAAGAGTGAAATACAACTATGGCGTTCTTTAGTATCTTGACAATAGGAATAATGGATTTGTGTACTAAAATTTAGTTCTTAGACATTGACGTTCCGAGAAAACTCATTTGTAAATTTTTAAGCGTTTTCAGCTTCTAAAACGCTGAATTTAAACAATTCTATCTTTAACCGTAAACAAGATTATTGTTTGTATAAATTTAGGGAAAGGTAAAACCCAGTCTGTCTAATAGTTTTGTATACATATGATGTCATTTCTTTGGTTTAAGTTGAAGTAAAAACGAACTTTACTGATTGACGCTACATCAGTTCTACTGACGTTACAAGTAAAATTTTATGTCTCATATGTTGAGTAATCAGAAAGAGTGAAATACAACTATGGCGTTGTTTAGTATTTTGACAATAGGAATAATGGATTTGTGTACTAAAATTTAGTTCTTAGACATTGACGTTCCGAGAAAACTCATTTTAAATTTTTAAGCGTTTTCAGCTTCTAAAACGCTGAATTTGAAACAATTCTATCTTTAACCGTAAACAAGATTATTGTTTGTATAGATTTAGGGAAAGGTAAAACCCAGTCTGTCTATTAGTTTTGTTATACATATGATGTCATTTCTTTGGTTTAAGTTGAAGTAAAAAACGAACTTTACTGATTGACGCTACATAAATTCTTCTGACTTTACAAGTAAAAATTTATGTCTAATATGTTGAGTAATCAGAAAGAGTGAAATACAACATGGCGTTGTTTAGTATTTTGACAATAGGAATAATGGATTTGTGTACTAAAATTTAGTTCTTAGACTTGACGATTCCGAGAAAACACATTTGAAATTTTTAAGCGTTTTCAGCTTCTAAAACGCTGAATTTAAACAATTCTAATCTTTAACCGTAAACAGATTATTATTTGTATTAAAATTTTGGGAAGGTAAAACCCGAGTCTGTCTAATAGTTTCGTTGCATATGATGTCATTTCTTTGTTTTAAGTTGAAGTAAAAACGAACTTTACTGATTACGCTACATCAGTTCTTCTGACTTACAAGTAAAAATTTTGTCTCATATGTTGAGTAATCAGAAAGAGTGAAATACAACTGGCGTTGTTTAGTGTTTTGACAATAGGAATAATGGATTGTGTACTAAAATTTAGTTTTAGACGTTGACGATCCTAGAAAACTCATTTGTAATTTTTAAGCGTTTTCAGCTTCTAAAACGCTGAATTAAACAATTCTAATCTTTAACCGTTAAACAAGATTATTGTTTGTATAAATTTAGGGCAAGGTAAAACCCAGTCTGTCTAATAGTTTTGTATACATATGATGTCATTTCTTTGGTTTAAGTTGAAGTAAAAACGAACTTTACTGATTGACGCTACATCATTCTACTGACGTTACAAGTAAAATTTTTGTCTCATATGTTAAGTAATCAGAAAGAGTAAATACAAATATGGCGTTCTTTAGTATCTTTGACAATAGGAATAATCTATATGTGTACTAAAATTTAGTTCTTAGACATTGACGTTCCAAAAAAACTCATTTGAAATATTTAAGCGTTTTCAGCTTCTAAAACGCTGAATTCAAACAATTCTAACTTTAACCGTAAACATGATTATTGTTTGTATAAATTTAGGGAAAGTAAAACCCGAGTCTGTCTAATAGTTTCGTTTGCATATGATGCATTTCTTTGTTTTAAGTTGAAGTAAAAACGAACTTACTGATTAACGCTACATCAGTTCTACTGACGTTACAAAGTCAAAATTTTATGTCTCATAGTTGAGTAATCAGAAAGAGTAAAATACAACTATGGCGTTGTTTAGTATTTTGACAATAGGAATAATGGATTTGTGTACTAAAATTTAGTTCTTAGACATTGACGTTCCGAGAAAACACATTTGAAATTTTTAAGCGTTTTCAGCTTATAAAACGCTGAATTTAAACAATTCTAACTTTTACCGTAAACATGATTATTGTTTGTATAAATCTAGGGAAAGGTAAAACCCGAGTCTGTCTAATAGTTTCGTTTGCATATGATGCATTTCTTATGTTTTAAGTTGAAGTAAAAACGAACTTTACTGATTAACGCTACATCATTCTACTGACGTTACAATAAAAATTTTATGTCTCATATGTTGAGTAATCAGAAAAAGTGAAATACAACTATGGCGTTGTTTAGTATTTGACAATAGGAATAATGGATTTGTGTACTAAAATTTAGTTCTTAGACATTGACGTTCCGAGAAAACTCATTTGAAATTTTTAAGCGTTTTCAGCTTCTAAAACGCTGAATTTAAACAATTCTAACTTTAACCGTTAACAAGATTATTATTTGTATAAATTTAGGGAAAGGTAAAACCCCAGTCTTTCTAATAGTTTTGTATACATATGATGTCATTTCTTTGGTTTAAGTTGAAGTAAAAACGAACTTTACTGATTGACGCTACATCAGTTCTACTGACGTTACAAGTAAAAATTTTGTCTCATAGTTGAGTAATCAGAAAGAGTGAAATACAACTATGGCGTTGTTTAGTATTTTGACAAAAGGAATAATAGATTTGTGTACTAAAATTTAGTTCTTAGACATTGACGTTCCGAGTAAACACATTTGAAATTTTTAAGCGTTTTCAGCTTCTAAAACGATGAATTTAACAATTCTATCTTTAACCGTAAACATGAATATTGTTTGTATAAATTTAGGGAAAGGTAAAACCCCAGTCTCTCTAATAGTTTTGTATACATATAATGTCATTTCTTTGGTTTAAGTTGAAGTAAAAACGAACTTTACTGATTGACGCTACATCAATTCTACTGACGTTACGAGTAAAAATTTTGTCTCATATGTTGAGTAATCAGAAAGAGTGAAATACAACTATGGCGTTCTTTAGTATCTTGACAATAGGAATAATGGATTTGTGTACTAAAATTTAGTTCTTAGACATTGACGTTCCGAGAAAACATATTTGAAATTTTTAAGCGTTTTCAGCTTCTAAAACGCTGAATTTAAACAATTCTAACTTTAACCGTAAACAAGATTATTGTTTGTATAAATTTAGGGAAAGGTAAAACCCGAGTCTGTCTAATAGTTTCGTTTGCATATGATGTCATTTCTTTGTTTTAAGTTGAAGTAAAAACGAACTATACTGATTAACGCTACATCAGTTCTACTGACGTTACAAGTAAAAATTTTATGTCTCATATGTTGAGAAATCAGAAAGAGAGAAACACAACTATGGTGTTGTATAGTATTTTGACAATAGGAATAATGGATTTGTGTACTAAAATTTAGTTCTTAGACGACGTTCCGAGAAAACACATTTGAAACATTTAAGCGTTTTCAGCTTCTAAAACGCTGAATTTAAACAATTTTAACTTTAACCGTAAACATGATTATTGTTTGTATAAATTTAGGGAAAGGTAAAACCCGAGTCTGTCTAATAGTTTCGTTTGCATATGAAGTCATTTCTTTGTTTTAAGTTGAAGTAAAAACGAACTTTACTGATTAACGCTACATCAGTTCTACTGACGTTACAAGTAAAAATTTTATGTCTCATATGTTGAGTAATCAGAAAGAGTGAAATACAACTATGGCGTTGTTTAGTATTTTGACAATAGGAATAATGGATTTGTGTACTAAAATTTAGTTCTTAGACGACGTTCCGAGAAAACACATTTGAAACTTTTAAGCGTTTTCAGCTTCTAAAACGCTGAATTTAAACAATTTTAACTTTAACCGTAAACATGATTATTGTTTGTATAAATTTAGGGAAAGGTAAAACCCAAGTCTGTCTAATAGTTTCGTTTGCATATGATGTCATTTCTTTGTTTTAAGTTGAAGTAAAAACGAACTTTACTGATTAACGCTACATCAGTTCTACTGACGTTACAAGTAAAAATTTTATGTCTCATATGTTGAGTAATCAGAAAGAGTGAAATACAACGATGGCGTTGTTTAGTATTTTGACAATAGGAATAATGGATTTGTGTACTAAAATTTAGTTCTTAGACGACGTTCCGAGAAAACACATTTGAAACTTTTAAGCGTTTTCAGCTTCTAAAACGCTGAATTTAAACAATTCTAACTTTAACCGTAAACATGATTATTGTTTGTATAAATTTAGGGAAAGGTAAAACCCGAGTCTGTCTAATAGTTTCGTTTGCATATGATGTCATTTCTTTGTTTTAAGTTGAAGTAAAAACGAACTTTACTGATTGACGCTACATCAGTTCTACTGACGTTACAAGTAAAAATTTTATGTCTCATATGTTGAGTAATCAGAAAGAGTGAAATACAACTATGGCGTTTTTAGTATTTTGACAATAGGAATAATGGATTTGTGTACTAAAATTTAGTTCTTAGACGTTGACGTTCCGAGAAAACTCATTTGTAATTTCTAAGCGTTTTCAGCTTCTAAAACGCTGAATTGAAACAATTCTATCTTTAATCGTTAACAAGATTATTGTTTGTATAAATTTAGCGAAAGGTAAAACCCCAGTCTGTCTAATAGTTTTGTATACATTGATGTCATTTCTTTGGTTTAAGTTGAAGTAAAAACGAACTTTACTGATTGACGCTACATCAATTCTACTGACGTTACGAGTAAAAATTTTGTCTCATATGTTGAGTAATCAGAAAGAGTGAAATACAACTATGGCGTTCTTTAGTATCTTGACAATAGGAATAATCGATATGTGAACTAAAATTTAGTTCTTAGACATTGACGTTTCGAGAAAACTCATTTGAAATATTAAGCGTTTTCAGCTTCTAAAACGCTGAATTTAAACAATTCTAAATTTAACCGTAAACAACATTATTGTTTGTATAAATTTAGGGAAAGGTAAAACCCGAGTCTGTCTAATAGTTTCGTTTGCATATGATGTCATTTCTTTGTTTTAAGTTGAAGTAAACACGAACCTTACTGAGTAACGCTACATCAGTTCTACTGACGTTACAAGTAAAAATTTTATGTCTCATATGTTGAGTAATCAGAAAGAGTGAAATACAACTATGGTGTTGTTTAGTGTTTTGACATTAGGAATAATGGATTTGTGTACTAAAATTTAGTTCTTAGACGTTGACGATCCCAGAAAACTCATTTGTAATTTTTAAGCGTTTTAAGCTTCTAAAACGCTGAATTTAAGCAATTCTATCTTTAAACGTTAACAAGATTATTGTTTGTATAAATTTAGGGAAAGGTAAAACCCCAGTCTGCCTAATAGTTTTGTATACATATGATGTCATTTCTTTGGTTTAAGTTGAAGTAAAAACGAACTTTACTGATTGACGCTACATCAATTCTACTGACGTTACGAGTAAAAATTTTGTCTCATATGTTGAGTAATCAAAAGTGTGAAATACAACTATGGCGTTCTTAGTATCTTGACAATAGGAATAATCGATATGTGTACTAAAATTTAGTTCTTAGACATTGACGTTCCGAGAAAACTCATTTGTAATTTTTAAGCGTTTTCAGCTTCTAAAACGCTGAATTGAAACAATTCTATCTGTAACCGTTAACAAGATTATTGTTTGTATAAATTTAGGGAAAGGTAAAACCCCCGTCTGTCTAATAGTTTTGTATACATATGATGTCATTTCTTTGGTTTAAGTTGAAGTGAAAACGAACTCTACTGATTGACGCTACATCAATTCTACTGACTTTACGATTAAAAATTTTGTCTCATATGTTGAGTAATCAGAAAGAGTGAAATACAACTATGGCGTTCTATAGTATCTTGACAATAGGAATAATCGATATTTGTACTAAAATTTAGTTCTTAGACTTTGACGTTCCGAGAAAACTCATTTGAAATATTTAAGCGTTTTCAGCTTCTAAAACGCTGAATTTAAACAATTGTAACTTTAACCGTAAACAAGATTATTGTTTTGTATAAGTTTAGGGAAAGGTAAAACAAGAGTCTGTCTAATAGTTTCGTTTGCATATGATGTCATTTCTTTGTTTTAAGTTGAAGTAAAAACGAACTTTACTGATTAACGCTACATCAGTTCTACTGATGTTACAATTAAAAATTTTATGTCTCATATGTTAAGTAATCAGAAAGAGTGAAATACAACTATGGCGTTGTTTAGTACTTTGACAATAGGAATAATGGATTTGTGTACTAAATTTAGTTCTTAGACATTGACGTTCCGAGAAAACTCATTTGTAATTTTTAAGCGTTTTCAGCTTCTAAAACGCTGAATTGAAACAATTCTATCTTTAACCGTTAACAAGATTATTGTTTGTATAAATTAGGGAAAGGTAAAACCCCAGTCTCTCTAATAGTTTTGTATACATATGATGTCATTTCTTTGGTTTAAGTTGAAGTAAAAACGAACTTTACTGATTGACGCTACATCAATTCTACTGACGTTAGGAGTAAAAATTTTGTCTCATATGTTGAGTAATCAGAAAGAGTGAAATACAACTATGGCGTTCTTTAGTATCTTGACAATAGGAATAATGGATTTGTGTACTAAAATTTAGTTCTTAGACATTGACGTTCCGAGAAAACAAATTTGAAATTTTTAAGCGTTTTCAGCTTCTAAAACGCTGAATTTAAACAATTCTAACTTTAACCGTAAACAAGATTATTGTTTGTATAAATTTAGGGAAAGGTAAAACCCGAGTCTGTCTAATAGTTTCGTTTGCATATGATGTCATTTCTTTGTTTTAAGTTGAAGTAAAAACGAACTATACTGATTAACGCTACATCAGTTCTACTGACGTTACAAGTAAAAATTTTATGTCTCATATGTTGAGAAATCAGAAAGAGAGAAATACAACTATGGCGTTGTTTAGTATTTTGACAATAGGAATAATGGATTTGTGTACTAAAATTTAGTTCTTAGACGACGTTCCGAGAAAACACATTTGAAACATTTAAGCGTTTTCAGCTTCTAAAACGCTGAATTTAAACAATTTTAACTTTAACCGTAAACATGATTATTGTTTGTATAAATTTAGGGAAAGGTAAAACCCGAGTCTGTCTAATAGTTTCGTTTGCATATGAAGTCATTTCTTTGTTTTAAGTTGAAGTAAAAACGAACTTTACTGATTAACGCTACATCATTTCTACTGACGTTACAAGTAAAAATTTTATGTCTCATATGTTGAGTAATCAGAAAGAGTGAAATACAACTATGGCGTTGTTTAGTATTTTGACAATAGGAATAATGGATTTGTGTACTAAAATTTAGTTCTTAGACGACGTTCCGAGAAAACACATTTGAAACTTTTAAGCGTTTTCAGCTTCTAAAACGCTGAATTTAAACAATTCTAACTTTAACCTTTAGAGTCCGTGCGTCCTATATAAATGACGGGGCCCTTTAAATTGTCAGTCGTCCTTTGCTGCCTAGGACCGATCAAGAGAGCTCCCACAGCTTTAAAAACATGTAGGGAACTTGTATAGCTCCCAATTCCGCGTTAGATGAAATGTTTGGTTTGCTTCACGCTCCGACCACTTTAACCCCAGGCAGGAACTCAGGCTTAAACATTGAAGAGGCTTTATCAGCTTTGAGCTTCATAAGCAAAGCGAACTGCCTTGGAAGTTGTTTTTCTGCCGTCTGCATACAGTATCGTGTTGGCCATAAATTGACCTACAGTGATTCATATAATCGGGCTTTATATTTCAAAGGGACACCATACAATGGCCCTTTCACTCCACGTGGAGTATACAAGCGCCTGTCAACTTTCTGTTTCTCGGAGCCAATGAAAAGATCAATTTCTGTAGATAAGGCGGGTCTAAAATTACAAAGATACGTACTGTAAGCTGGTGTGCAAGCCATAAATTAATCTGTGTTTATTATTTTATTATGGCAGGCATTGCATTCAATTTCGTTCTAAGAAAATGATATCAGGCAACGTTTAATTTCGTATGCAAAAATGTACTATATCTCTGCTGCCTTATTCCAAATAAAACAACAAACAAATCTTTTATATTTTCCTTAAATTTAAAACACTCTTCAATAATTTCTTGAAGACGAGAACTTCTCTTTGTTTTCTGAACCTTCATTTTAGGTTCAAAAACGCGTATAAGTATGTCTGTGGGTTTGGAAAGTCTTTCGGCGCGTAGTTCTGTTTTTTCTCTAAGCGTTGTTGGTACCGATGGAAGCCAATATGTGTAGTGTTTAGTCTAGCGAAGTGTTATTGAAACGGTGTTTTATTTCAGTTGGGTGTGCATTCATTAGGAGGTGTGTTGGTTAGTAAAGGCAATACTGTAACGGTGAAGTGAGTCATCACAACATCGTTTCTTGGTGTTGAGTATTTTGCGTAGTTAGGTGGGCTGATTTTTTCCTTCTCGGTCAATCTTTTAATGACGCTGAACAAACCTTACACTGTTTAGACTAACAACAATCATTTAGTGTTACTAATAAGAACTGATTACTGCTGAACGATAGGCACGAATATGTCTCATGAAAACGAGAAAAAAGAATCCGGTAAAAGGAATGTCTCGACCAGCCACAAAAATGACGACATAAAATTCAAATTCACAAGAATATGAAATTGTATTATGTTTATTTAGGCAGTAAGGATACATGCTGAATTTCTAATGTGCTCTGCTAAAAGCCTGTTCCAATTTCTACAAAATGGAAGTAATTCCACCATTTTATCTCTTCCAGATAAAATAATATTAAAGCTTTTCTTACGATAGCGCTAATGTTTAAACGGCCAACGCGGGGACCGCAGACCCCATCACACAGGGCTTGTGCCGTAAAGTAGGCCACTTATCTCGATTTAAAGGGCAACGCTGAGAAATAAGTCCGGCCGCTAAAGGTTAAACGTAAACATGATTATTGTTTGTATAAATTTAGGGAAAGGTAAAACCCGAGTCTGTCTAATAGTTTCGTTTGCATATGATGTCATTTCTTTGTTTTAAGTTGAAGTAAAAACGAACTTTACTGATTAACGCTACATCAGTTCTACTGACGTTACAAGTAAAAATTTTATGTCTCATATGTTGAGTAATCAGAAAGAGTGAAATACAACTATGGCGTTGTTTAGTATTTTGACAATAGGAATAATGGATTTGTGTACTAAAATTTAGTTCTTAGACATTGACGTTCCGAGAAAACACATTTGAAACTTTTAAGTGTTTTCAGCTTCTAAAACGCTGAATTTAAACAATTCTAACTTTAACCGTAAACATGATTATTGTTTGTATAAATTTAGGGAAAGGTAAAACCCGAGTCTGTCTAATAGTTTCGTTTGCATATGATGTCATTTCTTTGTTTTAAGTTGAAGTAAAAACGAACTTTACTGATTAACGCTACATCAGTTCTACTGACGTTACAAGTAAAAATTTTGTCTCATATGTTGAGTAATCAGAAAGAGTGAAATACAACTATGGCGTTGTTTAGTATTTTGACAATAGGAATAATAGATTTGTGTACTAAAATTTAGTTCTTAGACATTGACGTTCCGAGTAAACACATTTGAAATTTTTAAGCGTTTTCAGCTTCTAAAACGATGAATTTAACAATTCTATCTTTAACCGTAAACATGAATATTGTTTGTATAAATTTAGGGAAAGGTAAAACCCCAGTCTCTCTAATAGTTTTGTATACATATGATGTCATTTCTTTGGTTTAAGTTGAAGTAAAAACGAACTTTACTGATTGACGCTACATCAATTCTACTGACGTTAGGAGTAAAAATTTTGTCTCATATGTTGAGTAATCAGAAAGAGTGAAATACAACTATGGCGTTCTTTAGTATCTTGACAATAGGAATAATGGATTTGTGTACTAAAATTTAGTTCTTAGACATTGACGTTCCGAGAAAACAAATTTGAAATTTTTAAGCGTTTTCAGCTTCTAAAACGCTGAATTTAAACAATTCTAACTTTAACCGTAAACAAGATTATTGTTTGTATAAATTTAGGGAAAGGTAAAACCCGAGTCTGTCTAATAGTTTCGTTTGCATATGATGTCATTTCTTTGTTTTAAGTTGAAGTAAAAACGAACTATACTGATTAACGCTACATCAGTTCTACTGACGTTACAAGTAAAAATTTTATGTCTCATATGTTGAGAAATCAGAAAGAGAGAAATACAACTATGGCGTTGTTTAGTATTTTGACAATAGGAATAATGGATTTGTGTACTAAAATTTAGTTCTTAGACGACGTTCCGAGAAAACACATTTGAAACATTTAAGCGTTTTCAGCTTCTAAAACGCTGAATTTAAACAATTTTAACTTTAACCGTAAACATGATTATTGTTTGTATAAATTTAGGGAAAGGTAAAACCCGAGTCTGTCTAATAGTTTCGTTTGCATATGAAGTCATTTCTTTGTTTTAAGTTGAAGTAAAAACGAACTTTACTGATTAACGCTACATCATTTCTACTGACGTTACAAGTAAAAATTTTATGTCTCATATGTTGAGTAATCAGAAAGAGTGAAATACAACTATGGCGTTGTTTGGTATTTTGACAATAGGAATAATGGATTTGTGTACTAAAATTTAGTTCTTAGACGACGTTCCGAGAAAACACATTTGAAACTTTTAAGCGTTTTCAGCTTCTAAAACGCTGAATTTAAACAATTCTAACTTTAACCTTTAGAGTCCGTGCGTCCTATATAAATGACGGGGCCCTTTAAATTGTCAGTCGTCCTTTGCTGCCTAGGACCGATCAAGAGAGCTCCCACAGCTTTAAAAACATGTAGGGAACTTGTATAGCTCCCAATTCCGCGTTAGATGAAATGTTTGGTTTGCTTCACGCTCCGACCACTTTACCCCAGGCAGGAACTCAGGCTTAAACATTGAAGAGGCTTTATCAGCTTTGAGCTTCATAAGCAAAGCGAACTGCCTTGGAAGTTGTTTTTCTGCCGTCTGCATACAGTATCGTGTTGGCCATAAATTGACCTACAGTGATTCATATAATCGGGCTTTATATTTCAAAGGGACACCATACAATGGCCCTTTCACTCCACGTGGAGTATACAAGCGCCTGTCAACTTTCTGTTTCTCGGAGCCAATGAAAGATCAATTTCTGTAGATAAGGCGGGTCTAAAATTACAAAGATACGTACTGTAAGCTGGTGTGCAAGCCATAAATTAATCTGTGTTTATTATTTTATTATGGCAGGCATTGCATTCAATTTCGTTCTAAGAAAATGATATCAGGCAACGTTTAATTTCGTATGCAAAAATGTACTATATCTCTGCTGCCTTATTCCAAATAAAACAACAAACAAATCTTTTATATTTTCCTTAAATTTAAAACACTCTTCAATAATTTCTTGAAGACGAGAACTTCTCTTTGTTTTCTGAACCTTCATTTTAGGTTCAAAAACGCGTATAAGTATGTCTGTGGGTTTGGAAAGTCTTTCGGCGCGTAGTTCTGTTTTTCTCTAAGCGTTGTTGGTACCGATGGAAGCCAATATGTGTAGTGTTTAGTCTAGCGAAGTGTTATTGAAACGGTGTTTTATTTCAGTTGGGTGTGCATTCATTAGGAGGTGTGTTGGTTAGTAAAGGCAATACTGTAACGGTGAAGTGAGTCATCACAACATCGTTTCTTGGTGTTGAGTATTTTGCGTAGTTAGGTGGGCTGATTTTTTCCTTCTCGGTCAATCTTTTAATGACGCTGAACAAACCTTACACTGTTTAGACTAACAACAATCATTTAGTGTTACTAATAAGAACTGATTACTGCTGAACGATAGGCACGAATATGTCTCATGAAAACGAGAAAAAAGAATCCGGTAAAAGGAATGTCTCGACCAGCCACAAAAATGACGACATAAAATTCAAATTCACAAGAATATGAAATTGTATTATGTTTATTTAGGCAGTAAGGATACATGCTGAATTTCTAATGTGCTCTGCTAAAAGCCTGTTCCAATTTCTACAAAATGGAAGTAATTCCACCATTTTATCTCTTCCAGATAAAATAATATTAAAGCTTTTCTTACGATAGCGCTAATGTTTAAACGGCCAACGCGGGGACCGCAGACCCCATCACACAGGGCTTGTGCCGTAAAGTAGGCCACTTATCTCGATTTAAAGGGCAACGCTGAGAAATAAGTCCGGCCGCTAAAGGTTAAACGTAAACATGATTATTGTTTGTATAAATTTAGGGAAAGGTAAAACCCGAGTCTGTCTAATAGTTTCGTTTGCATATGATGTCATTTCTTTGTTTTAAGTTGAAGTAAAAACGAACTTTACTGATTAACGCTACATCAGTTCTACTGACGTTACAAGTAAAAATTTTATGTCTCATATGTTGAGTAATCAGAAAGAGTGAAATACAACTATGGCGTTGTTTAGTATTTTGACAATAGGAATAATGGATTTGTGTACTAAAATTTAGTTCTTAGACATTGACGTTCCGAGAAAACACATTTGAAACTTTTAAGTGTTTTCAGCTTCTAAAACGCTGAATTTAAACAATTCTAACTTTAACCGTAAACATGATTATTGTTTGTATAAATTTAGGGAAAGGTAAAACCCGAGTCTGTCTAATAGTTTCGTTTGCATATGATGTCATTTCTTTGTTTTAAGTTGAAGTAAAAACGAACTTTACTGATTAACGCTACATCAGTTCTACTGACGTTACAAGTAAAAATTTTATGTCTCATATGTTGAGTAATCAGAAAGAGTGAAATACAACTATGGCGTTGTTTAGTATTTTGACAATAGGAATAATGGATTTGTGTACTAAAATTTAGTTCTTAGACGTTGACGTTCCGAGAAAACACATTTGTAATTTTTAAGCGTTTTCAGCTTCTAAAACGCTGAATTGAAACAATTCTATCTTTAACCGTTAACAAATTATTGTTTGTATAAATTTAGCGAAAGGTAAAACCCCAGTCTGTCTAATAGTTTTGTATACATATGATGTCATTTCTTTGGTTTAAGTTGAAGTAAAAACGAACTTTACAGATTGACGCTACATCAATTCTACTGACGTTACGAGTAAAAATTTTGTCTCATATGTTGAGTAATCAGAAAGAGTGAAATACAACTATGGCGTTCTTTAGTATCTTGACAATAGGAATAATCGATATGTGTACTAAAATTTAGTTCTTAGACATTGACGTTCCGAGAAAACTCATTTGAAATATTAAGCGTTTTCAGCTTCTAAAACGCTGAATTTAAACAATTCTAAATTTAACCGTAAACAAGATTATTGTTTGTATAAATTTAGGGAAAGGTAAAACCCGAGTCTGTCTAATAGTTTCGTTTGCATATGATGTCATTTCTTTGTTTTAAGTTGAAGTAAAAACGAACCTTACTGAGTAACGCTACATCAGTTCTACTGACGTTACAAGTAAAAATTTTATGTCTCATATGTTGAGTAATCAGAAAGAGTGAAATACAACTATGGTGTTGTTTAGTGTTTTGACATTAGGAATAATGGATTTGTGTACTAAAATTTAGTTCTTAGACGTTGACGATCCCAGAAAACTCATTTGTAATTTTTAAGCGTTTTAAGCTTCTAAAACGCTGAATTTAAGCAATTCTATCTTTAAACGTTAACAAGATTATTGTTTGTATAAATTTAGGGAAAGGTAAAACCCCAGTCTTTCTAATAGTTTTGTATACATATGATGTCATTTCTTTGGTTTAAGTTGAAGTAAAAACGAACTTTACTGATTGACGCCACATCAGTTCTACTGACGTTACAAGTAAAAATTTTGTCTCATATGTTGAGTAATCAGAAAGAGTGAAATACAACTATGGCGTTGTTTAGTATTTTGACAATAGGAATAATAGATTTGTGTACTAAAATTTAGTTCTTAGACATTGACGTTCCGAGTAAACACATTTGAAATTTTTAAGCGTTTTCAGCTTCTAAAACGATGAATTTAACAATTCTATCTTTAACCGTAAAGATGAATATTGTTTGTATAAATTTAGGGAAAGGTAAAACCCCAGTCTCTCTAATAGTTTTGTATACATATGATGTCATTTCTTTGGTTTAAGTTGAAGTAAAAACGAACTTTACTGATTGACGCTACATCAATTCTACTGACGTTAGGAGTAAAAATTTTGTCTCATATGTTGAGTAATCAGAAAGAGTGAAATACAACTATGGCGTTCTTTAGTATCTTGACAATAGGAATAATGGATTTGTGTACTAAAATTTAGTTCTTAGACATTGACGTTCCGAGAAAACAAATTTGAAATTTTTAAGCGATTTCAGCTTCTAAAACGCTGAATTTAAACAATTCTAACTTTAACCGTAAACAAGATTATTGTTTGTATAAATTTAGGGAAAGGTAAAACCCGAGTCTGTCTAATAGTTTCGTTTGCATATGATGTCATTTCTTTGTTTTAAGTTGAAGTAAAAACGAACTATACTGATTAACGCTACATCAGTTCTACTGACGTTACAAGTAAAAATTTTATGTCTCATATGTTGAGAAATCAGAAAGAGTAAATACAACTATGGCGTTGTTTAGTATTTTGACAATAGGAATAATGGATTTGTGTACTAAAATTTAGTTCTTAGACTTGACGTTCCGAAGAAAACCATTTGAATTTTTAAGCGTTTTCAGCTCTAAAACGCTGAATTGAAACAATTCTATCTTTAACCGTTAACAAGATTATTGTTTGTATAAATTTAGCGAAAGGTAAAACCCCAGTCTGTCTAATAGTTTTGTATACATATGATGTCATTTCTTTGGTTTAAGTTGAAGTAAAAACGAACTTAACGATTGACGCTACATCAATTTCTACTGACGTTACGAGTAAAATTTTGTCTCATATGTTGAGTAATCAGAAAGAGTGAAATACAACTATGGCGTTCTTTAGTATCTTGACAATAGGAATAATGATATGTGTACTAAAATTTAGTTCTTAGACATTGACGTTTCCGAGAAAACTCATTTGAAATATTTAAGCGTTTTCAGCTTCTAAAACGCTGAATTTAAACAATTCTAACTTTAACCGTAAACAAGATTATTGTTTGTATAAATTTAGGGAAAGGTAAAACCCGAGTCTGTCTAATAGTTTCGTTTGCATATGATGTCATTTCTTTGTTTTAAGTGAAGTAAAAACGAACTTTACTGATTAACGCTACATCAAGTTCTACTGACGTTACAAGTAAAAATTTTATGTCTCATATGTTGAGTAATCAGAAAGAGTGAAATACAACTATGGCGTTTTTAGTATCTTGACAATAGGAATAATCGATATTGTGTACTAAAATTTAGTTCTTAGACATGACGTTCCAGAAAACCATTTGAAATATTTTAAGCGTTTTTCAGCTTCTAAAACGCTGAATTTAAACAATTCTAATTTAACCGTAAACAAGATTATTGTTTGTATAAATTTAGGGAAAGGTAAAACCCGAGTCTGTCTAATAGTTTCGTTTGCATATGATGTCATTTCTTTGTTTTAAGTTGAAGTAAAAACGAACTTACTGATTAACGCTACATCAGTTCTACTGACGTTACAAGTAAAAATTTTATGTCTCATATGTTGAGTAATCAGAAAGAGTGAAATACAACTATGGCGTTGTTTAGTATTTTGACAATAGGAATAATGGATTTGTGTACTAAAATTTAGTTCTTAGACGTTGACGTCCGAGAAAACTCATTTGAATTTTTAAGCGTTTTCAGCTTCTAAAACGCTGAATTTAAACAATTCTAATCTTTAACCGTAAACAAGATTATTGTTTGTATAAATTTAGGGAAAGGTAAAACCCGATCTGTCTAATAGTTTCGTTTGCATATGATGTCATTTCTTTGTTTTAAGTTGAAGTAAAAACGAACTTTACTGATTAACGCTACATCAGTTCTACTGACGTTACAAGTAAAAATTTTATGTCTCATATGTTGAGTAATCAAAAGATGAAATACAACTATGGCGTTGTTTAGTATCTTTGACAATAGGAAAATGATTTGTGTACTAAAATTTAGTTCTTAGACATGACGTTCCGAGAAAACACATTTGAAATTTTTAAGCGTTTTCAGCTTCTAAAACGCTGAAATTTAAAACAATTCTATTTAACCGTAAACAATGATTATTGTTTGTATAAATATTAGGGAAAGTAAAACCCGAGTCTGTCTAATAGTTTCGTTTGCATATGAAGTCATTTCTTTGTTTAATTGAAGTAAAAAACGACTTTACTGATTAACGCTACAATCAATTCTACTGACGTTACAAGTAAAAATTTATGTCCATATGTTTGAGTAATCAGAAAGAGTGAAATACAACTATGGCGTTCGTTATAGTATTTTGACAATAGGAATAATGATTTGTGTACTAAAATTTAGTTCTTAGACTTTGACGTATCCTAGAAAACTCATTTGAATTATTTAAGCTTTTCAGCTTCTAAAACGCTGAATTTAAACAATTTAACTTTAACCGTAAACAAGATTATTGTTTAAATTTTTTTTTTTTTTTTTTTTTTTTTTTTTTTTTTTTTTTTTTTTTTTTTTTTTTTTTTTTTTTTTTTTTTTTTTTTTTTTTTTTTTTTTTTTTTTTTTTTTTTTTTTTTTTTTTTTTTTTTTTTTTTTTTTTTTTTTTTTTTTTTTTTTTTTTTTTTTTTTTTTTTTTTTTTTTTTTTTTTTTTTTTTTTTTTTTTTTTTTTTTTTTTTTTTTTTTTTTTTTTTTTTTTTTTTTTTTTTTTTTTTTTTTTTTTTTTTTTTTTTTTTTTTTTTTTTTTTTTTTTTTTTTTTTTTTTTTTTTTTTTTTTTTTTTTTTTTTTTTTTTTTTTTTTTTTTTTTTTTTTTTTTTTTTTTTTTTTTTTTTTTTTTTTTTTTTTTTTTTTTTTTTTTTTTTTTTTTTTTTTTTTTTTTTTTAAGTAGAATGATAGCGTAATCAGTAAAGTTCGTTTTACTTACTTAACAAGAAATACTCATATGCAACGAATATTAGCAACTGTTACCTTCCTAATTACAAAAATCTTGTTTACGGTAATTGAATGTTAATCAGCGTTAGAGCGAAAGAATTCAATATTTCTGACTCAATGCTAAGAATATTAGTCAATCGATATCTATGTCAATACTAAAGCTGTTTATCATCTTGATTATAATATGAGCAATTTTACTCTATCAGTAATGTTACTATCAGTAATTGTTTACTTACTAAACCAAGAAACTATAGTAAAAATATTAGCATTTTACTTTCCCTAATTAACAACAATATTGTTACGGTAAGTGATGTTATCAGTTAAGCTGAACGCTAAAATTAAGTTTCTGTCAGTCTAAGAACTAATTTAGTAACAAATCATTATTCTTCAAACTAAAACGCAGTTGTTTCACTTTGTTACTCAACATTGAGACAAATTTTACTTATCATAATGATGTAGCGTAATCAGTAAAGTTCGTTTTACTTCAACTTAAACAAAAAATGACATCATATGAACAAACTATTAGACAACTGGGTTTTACCTTTCCCTAAATTTTACAAACAATATCTGTACGTTAATAGAATTGTTTAAATCAGCGTTAAGCTGAAAACGCTTAAAATTCAATGTTTTTGGAGTCAAGTTAAGAACTAATTAGTACACAATCATTATTCCTATTTCAAAATACTAAAACGCAATGTATTTCACTCTTTCGATATAACATAGACAAATTTACTTGTAACGTCAGTAACGAGTAGCGTAATCAGTAAATTCGTTTACTTCAATTAAACAAAGAAATGACATCATATGCAAACGAAACTATTAGACAACTCGGTTTACTTTCCTAAATTTATACAAAAAACTTGTTAGTAATTTGAATTGTTTAAATTCAGGTTTTAAACTGAACTTAAATTCAATGAGTTTTCTCGAACTCATGTCTAAGAACTAATTTGTACAATCATATTCCTATTGTCAATATAAAGCCATATTGTATTTCACTCTTTTGATACTCAACATTGAGACAAATTTTACTGTAACTCAGTAGATGATGTAGCGTAATCAGTAAAGTTCGTTTTTACTTATTAACAAAGAATGACATCATTCAACGAAACATTAGACAATGGTTTACTTTCCTAATTTATACAAAATAATCTTGTTAGGTTAAGATAGAATTGTTAATTCAGCGTTTTAAAGTGAAACGTTAAATCAATGGTTTCTGAGCAGTCTAAGAACTAATTTAGTACACATCCATTATTCCTATTGTCAAATACTAACAACGCCTAGTTATTCACTTCTGATTACCACATATGGACATAATTTTATTAACGTCAGTAAGAGTAGCGTTAATCAGTAAATTCGTTTACTTCAACTTAAAAAAAGAAATGACATCATATGCAACGAAACTATTAGACAGATGGTTACTTCCCTTTATAAAAATAATCTGTTTAGTAAATAGAATTGTTATTCAGGTTTAACTGAAACGTAAAATTAATGTTTCTGACTCAATGTTAACTAAATTAGTAAATTATCTATTGCAAAAAAACGCCATTTATCATCTTCATACTCACAATGACTAATTTATTATCAGTAGAACTGATGTAGCGTATCAGTAAGTTCGTTTTACTTAAATTAAAACAAAGAAATGACATCATATGCAAACGAAACTATTAGACAACTGGTTTATTTCTAATTTTACAAAAAATGTTACGTATTAAATTTTAATTCACGTTAGACTGAAAACCTTAATCAATTTTCGAACGCAATGTCTAGACTATTAGTACATATCATTATCTATGTCAAATATAAAACGCATATTATTCACTTTTGATTACTCATATGAAAATTTACTACGTCAAGAATGATTAGCGTAATCATAAAGTTCGTTTCTCATTAACAAAGAATGACTCATATAACAACTATTCAACGTAGTAAACTGATGTAGCGTAATCAGTAAAGTTCGTTTTTACTTCAACTTAAAACAAAGAATGACTCATATGCAAACAAACTATTAGACAGACTCGGGTTTTACCTTTCCCTAAATTTATACAAACAATAATCTTGTTTACGGTTAAAGTTAGAATTGTTTAAATTCAGCGTTTTAGAAGCTGAAAAACGCTTAAATATTTCAAATGAGTTTTCTCGAACGTCAATGTCTAAGAACTAAATTTTAGTACACATATCGATTATTCCTATTGTCAAGATACTAAAGAACGCCATAGTTGTATTTCACTCTTTCTGATTACTACAACATATGAGACATAAATTTTTACTTGTAACGTCAGTAGAACTGATGTAAGCGTTAATCAGTAAAGTTCGTTTTTACTTCAACTTAAACCAAAGAAATGACATCATATGTATACAAAACTATTAGACAGACTGGGTTTTACCTTTCCCTAAATTTATACAAACAATAATCTTGTTTACGGTTAAAGTTAGAATTGTTTAAATTCAGCGTTTTAGAAGCTGAAAACGCTTAAAAATTCAAATGAGTTTTCTCGGAACGTCAAGTCTAAGAACTAAATTTTAGTACACAAATCCATTATTCCTATTGTCAAAATACTAAAAACGCCATAGTTGTATTTCACTCTTTCTGATTACTCAACATATGAGACATAAAATTTTTACTTGTAACGTCAGTAGAATGATGTAGCGTTAATCAGTAAAGTTCGTTTTTACTTCAACTTAAAACAAAGAAATGACATCATATGCAAACGAAACTATTAGACAGACTCGGGTTTTACCTTTCCCTAAATTTATACAAACAATAATCTTGTTTAACGGTTAAAGTTAGAATTGTTTAAATTCAGCGTTTTAGAAGCTGAAAACGCTTAAAAATTCAAATGAGTTTTTCTCGGAACGTCAATGTCTAAGAACTAAATTTTAGTACACAAATCCATTATTCCTATTGTCAAAATACTAAACAACGCCATAGTTGTATTTCACTCTTTCTGATTACTCAACATATGAGACATAAAATTTTTACTTGTAACGTCAGTAGAACTGATGTAGCGTTAATCAGTAAAGTTCGTTTTTACTTCAACTTAAAACAAAGAAATGACATCATATGCAAACGAAACTATTAGACAGACTCGGGTTTTACCTTTCCCTAAATTTATACAAACAATAATCTGTTTACGGTTAAAGTTAGAATTGTTTAAATTCAGCGTTTTAGAAGCTGAAAACGCTTAAATAATTTCAAATTGATTTTCTCGGAACGTCAATGTCTAAGAACTAAATTTTAGTACACAAATCGATTATTCCTATTGTCAAATACTAAAAACGCCATAGTTGTATTTCACTCTTTCTGATTACTCAACATATGAGACAAAATTTTTACTTGTAACGTCAGTAGAACTGATGTAGCGTAATCAGTAAAGTTCGTTTTTACTTCAACTTAAAACAAAGAAATGACATCATATGTCAAACGAAACTATTAGACAGACTGGGTTTTACCTTTCCCTAAATTTATACAAACAATAATCTTGTTTAACGGTTAAAGTAGAATTGTTTAAATTCAGCGTTTTAGAAGCTGAAAACGCTTAAAAATTCAAATGAGTTTTCTGGAACGTCAATGTCTAAGAACTAAATTTTAGTACACAAATCCATTATTCCTATTGTCAAAATACTAAAAACGCCATAGTTGTATTTCACTCTTTCTGATTACTCAACATATGAGACATAAATTTTTACTTGTAACGTCAGTAGAATGATGTAGCGTTAATCAGTAAAGTTCGTTTTTACTTCAACTTAAAACAAAGAAATGACATCATATGCAAACAAAACTATTAGACAGACTCGGGTTTTACCTTTCCCTAAATTTATACAAACAATAATCTTGTTTACGGTTAAAGTAGAATTGTTTAAATTCAGCGTTTTAAAGCTAGAAGCTGAAAACGCTTAAAAATTATCAAATGTTTTCTCGAACGTCAATGTCTAAGAACTAAATTTTAGTAACACAAATCCATTATTCCTATTGTCAAAATACTAAACAACGCCATAGTTGTATTCACTCTTTCATGATTACTCAACATATGAGACATAAAATTTTTATTTTAACGTCAGTAGAACTGATGTAGCGTTAATCAGTAAAGTTCGTTTTTACTTCAACTTAAAACAAAGAAATGACATCATATGCAAACGAAACTATTAGACAACTCGGGTTTTACCTTTCCCTAAATTTATACAAACAATAATCTTGTTTACGGTTAAAGTTAGAATTGTTTAAATTCAGCGTTTTAGAAGCTGAAAACGCTTAATAATTTCAAATGAGTTTTCTCGGAACGTCAATGTCTAAGAACTAAATTTTAGTACACAAATCCATTATTCCTATTGTCAAGATACTAAAGAACGCCATAGTTGTATTTCACTCTTTCTGATTACTCAACATATGAGACATAAAATTTTACTGTAACGTCAGTAGAACTGATGTAGCGTCAATCAGTAAAGTTCGTTTTTACTTCAACTTAAAACAAAGAAATGACATCATATGCAAACGAAACTATTAGACAGACTGGGGTTTTACCTTTCCCTAAATTTATACAAACAATAATCTTGTTTACGGTTAAAGTTAGAATTGTTTAAATTCAGCGTTTAAAGCTGAAAACGCTTAAAAATTACAAATGAGTTTTCTCGGACGTCAATGTCTAAGAACTAAATTTTAGTACACAAATCCATTATTCCTATTGTCAAAATACTAAACAACGCCATAGTTGTATTTCACTCTTTCTGATTACTCAACATATGAGACATAAAATTTTTACTTGTAACGTCAGTAGAACTGATGTAGCGTTAATCAGTAAAGTTCGTTTTTACTTCAACTTAAAACAAAGAAATGACATCATATGCAAACGAAACTATTAGACAGACTCGGGTTTTACCTTTCCCTAAATTTATACAAACAATAATCTTGTTTACGGTTAAGATAGAATTGTTTAAATTCAGCGTTTTAGAAGCTGAAAACGCTTAAAATATTCAAATGAGTTTTCTCGAACGTCAATGTCTAAGAACTAAATTTTAGTACACAATCATTATTCCTATTGTCAAGATACTAAAAAACGCCATAGTTGTATTTCACTCTTTCTGATTACTCAACATATGAGACAAAAATTTTTACTTGTAACGTCAGTAGAACTGATGTAGCGTTAATCAGTAAAGTTCGTTTTACTTCAACTTAAACCAAAGAAATGACATCATATGTATACAAACTATTAGACAGACTGGGGTTTTACCTTTCCCTAAATTTATACAAACAATAAATCTTGTTAACGGTTAAAGTATAGAATTGTTTAAATTCAGCGTTTTAGAAGCTGAAAACGCTTAAAAATTACAAATGAGTTTTCTAGGAATCGTCAAGTCTAAGAACTAAATTTTAGTACACAAATCCATTATTCCTATTGTCAAAATACTAAACAACGCCATAGTTGTATTTCACTCTTTCTGATTACTCAACATATGAGACATAAAATTTTTACTTGTAACGTCAGTAGAACTGATGTAGCGTTAATCAGTAAAGTTCGTTTTTACTTCAACTTAAAACAAAGAAATGACATCATAATGCAAACGAAACTATTAGACAACTCGGGTTTTACCTTTCCCTAAAATTTATACAAACAATAATCTGTTTACGGTTAAAGTTAGAATTGTTTAAATTCAGCGTTTTAGAAGCTGAAAACGCTTAAAAATTACAAATGAGTTTTCTCGGAACGTCAATGTCTAAGAACTAAATTTTAGTACACAAATCCATTATTCCTATTGTCAAAATACTAAACAACGCCATAGTTGTATTTCACTCTTTCTGATTACTCAACATATGAGACATAAAATTTTTACTTGTAACGTCAGTAGAACTGATGTAGCGTTAATCAGTAAAGTTCGTTTTTACTTCAACTTAAAACAAAGAAATGACATCATATGCAAACGAAACTATTAGACAGACTCGGGTTTTAACCTTTCCCTAAATTTATACAAACAATAATCTTGTTTACGGTTAAATTAGAATTGTTTAAATTCAGCGTTTTAGAAGCTGAAAACGCTTAAATTTCAAATGAGTTTTCTCGGAACGTCAATGTCTAAGAACTAAATTTTAGTACACATATCGATTATTCCTATTGTCAAGATACTAAAAACGCCATAGTTGTATTTCACTCTTTCTGATTACTCAACATATGAGACAAAATTTTTACTCTAACGTCAGTAGAATTGATGTAGCGTCAATCAGTAAAGTTCGTTTTTACTTCAACTTAAAACAAAGAAATGACATCATATGATAACAAACTATTAGACAGACTGGGTTTTACCTTTCCCTAAATTTATACAAACAATAATCTTGTTTAACGGTTAAAGATAGAATTGTTTAAATTCAGCGTTTTAGAAGCTGAAAACGCTTAAAAATTACAAATGAGTTTTCTCGGAACGTCAATGTCTAAGAACTAAATTTTAGTACACAAATCCATTATTCCTATTGTCAAAATACTAAACAACGCCATAGTTGTATTTCACTCTTTCTGATTACTCAACATATGAGACATAAAATTTTTACTTGTAACGTCAGTAGAACTGATGTAGCGTTAATCAGTAAAGTTCGTTTTTTACTTCAACTTAAAACAAAGAAATGACATCATATGCAAACGAAACTATTAGACAGACTCGGGTTTTACCTTTCCCTAAATTTATACAAACAATAATCATGTTTACGGTTAAAGTTAGAATTGTTTAAATTCAGCGTTTTAGAAGCTGAAAACGCTTAAAATTTCAAATGGTTTTCTCGGAACGTCAATGTCTAAGAACTAAATTTTAGTACACAATCATTATTCCTATTGTCAAAATACTAAACAACGCCATAGTTGTATTTCACTCTTCTGATTACTCAACATATGAGACATAAATTTTTACTGTAACGTCAGTAGAACTGATGTAGCGTAATCAGTAAAGTTCGTTTTTACTTCAACTTAAAACAAAGAAATGACATCATATGCAAAAAACTATTAGACAGACTCGGGTTTTACCTTTCCCTAAATTTATACAAACAATAATCTTGTTTACGGTTAAAGTTAGAATTGTTTAAATTCAGCGTTTTAGAAGCTGAAAACGCTTAAAAATTCAAATGAGTTTTCTCGAACGTCAATGTCTAAGAACTAAATTTTAGTACACAATCATTATTCCTATTGTCAAAATACTAAACAACGCCATAGTTGTATTTCACTCTTTCTGATTACTCAACATATGAGACATAAAATTTTTACTTGTAACGTCAGTAGAACTGATGTAGCGTTAATCAGTAAAGTTCGTTTTTACTTCAACTTAAAACAAAGAAATGACATCATATGCAAACGAAACTATTAGACAGACTGGGTTTTACCTTTCCCTAAATTTATACAAACAATAATCTTGTTTACGGTTAAAGTTAGAATTGTTTAAATTCAGCGTTTTAGAAGCTGAAAACGCTTAAAAATTTCAAATGAGTTTTTCTCGGAACGTCAATGTCTAAGAACTAAATTTTAGTACACAAATCCATTATTCCTATTGTCAAAATACTAAAAACGCCATAGTTGTATTTCACTCTTTCTGATTACTCAACATATGAGACAAAATTTTTACTTTAACGTCAGTAGAACTGATGTAGCGTAATCAGTAAAGTTCGTTTTTACTTCAACTTAAAACAAAGAAATGACATCATATGCAAACGAAACTATTAGACAGACTCGGGTTTTACCTTTCCCTAAATTTATACAAACAATAATCTTGTTTACGGTTAAAGTTAGAATTGTTTAAATTCAGCGTTTTAGAAGCTGAAAACGCTTAAAAATTTCAAATGTGTTTTCTCGGAACGTCAATGTCTAAGAACTAAATTTTAGTACACAAATCCATTATTCCTATTGTCAAAATACTAAACAACGCCATAGTTGTATTCACTCTTTCTGATTACTCAACATATGAGACAAAAATTTTTACTTGTAACGTCAGTAGAACTGATGTACGTTAATCAGTAAAGTTCGTTTTTACTTCAACTTAAAACAAAGAAATGACATCATATGCAAACGAAACTATTAGACAGACTCGGGTTTTACCTTTCCCTAAATTTATACAAACAATAATCTGTTTACGGTTAAAGTTAGAATTGTTTAAATTCAGCGTTTAGAAGCTGAAAACGCTTAAAAATTTCAAATGTGTTTTCTCGGAACGTCAATGTCTAAGAACTAAATTTTAGTACACAAATCCATTATTCCATTGTCAAAATACTAAACAACGCCATAGTTGTATTTCACTCTTTCTGATTACTCAACATATGAGACATAAAATTTTACTTGTAACGTCAGTAGAACTGATGTAGCGTTAATCAGTAAAGTTCGTTTTACTTCAACTAAAACAAAGAAATGACATCATATGCAAACGAAACTATTAGACAACTCGGGTTTTACCTTCCCTAAATTATACAAACAATAATCTGTTTACGGTTAAAGTAGAATTGTTTAAATTCAGCGTTTTAGAAGCTGAAAAGCTTAAAAATTTCAAATGGTTTTTCTCGAACGTCAATGTCTAAGAACTAAATTTTAGTACACAAATCCATTATTCCTATTGTCAAATACTAAAAACGCCATAGTTGTATTTCACTCTTTCTGATTACTCAACATATGAGACAAAATTTTTACTCGTAACGTCAGTAGAATGATGTAGCGTCAATCAGTAAAGTTCGTTTTTACTTCAACTTAAAAACCCAAAGAAATGACATCATATGATAACAAAACTATTAGACAGACTGGGGTTTTAACCTTCCCTAAATTTTTTAAAACAATAATCTTTTTTACGGGTTTAAATTTGAATTTTTAAATTCACTTTTGAAGCTGAAAAAACTTAAAAAATTTTAAAAGGTTTTCTGGAACTCAAAGTCAAAAACAAATTTTAGTACACAAACCCCCTTATTCCCATTTTCAAAAAACTAAAAACCCCAAT